>ML677377.1:9361744-9467823 GCA_007922305.1 Dermatemys mawii
AAAAGAAAGGAATAAATCCCTTATAACCAGCAATAGAACAGCATCTAGCATACTCAACAAAAGGATTCAGAAACCAAACCTCTCCCCCGAGGCAACTTTCTCCCACTGTTAATATCTCTGCTGAAGCTTACAATATCAAGAAGCACCCAGCCAACACTCACCACTGAGAACCCTCCAAGTGATAAAAAGAAGGTAAACTTACTGACTACAGTACTTGATAGAATCTTATAGTTACAGTGAAAGACATAGCTGTGTTCATCCCATAGCCAAGGTGAACAGAGAGAGAGCCCAGAGAGAAACTGAAACTTAAAATCCTTTGTCTCCTGAGGAATTTCTCATTGGTCAGTTGTCCACCTCTCAGATTATCTTTAGCTTAACCCCTTACAGGTAAACACTAATTCTAGGCTACTTCACACTTATGACAATGTCATTCGGGCAAATTTCCTGTGCATATGCTTTCTATACTCATGTAAGTATGTTTATACATAACCCTGCACTTCAGATTTATATTAAGTTTTACTATTCGTTTTACTATTAATTTAAACTGTAACTTATGGGACTGCATTTCCCAAACTATGATGCAGCATTATCCTCAGCAAAAGATATAATATATATATTCACAATGTGAATATATAAATATTCACTTAATTAAGATGAAGGATGTAAAATAGTTTTATGTAATTTAATTCTTTTAAAAACATTTTCTAGTTGCATAATGCTGTTTGATTTATGACTTAAGACCAGAAATGTATGTATTTAATTCATCCTTCTTTTGTTCATTCCTTACATCATTGCAGTTCATTAGTGAGCACACAGATGAAAAATAATAAGGAACAACATGCATCAGCTGGAGTATTTTTAACTTTCTTCTCTGATGAAAGGTAAGCAAAAAACATGACTTTCTAAATCTTCATTGGCAGATAATCATGTTTGTTTCCTAAGAATACAGTTTAATTTTAAATAGGAAAGTTTTTTTCCTCTACATATATTACATGTTTTTACAAGTTTGGGCATCACATTTATATAAGTTTGAAACAGTTGTCTGAGGTAGAGAATGGAGTCAGGACTCCTGGGTTCCATTTACATGCTTCCAGTGACACACTGAGATAGTTTGGGGAAGTCATATAACCTGGCAAAGTTTAACCTACTGGAAAACAAGTGTAGCAATACTTACCTAATGGGCCTCATTATTGTGTTGTCAGACTTCAAATATAAATAGTCATTATTTCTTCCATTCGTAAAAATTTAAGGACTATCTATTTTGGGTATCCTTCATGATGTCCGAATAGGGGAGATCTCAGAAAGCTGGGGTTAGGTGACTTTACTCAATAATAGGGATAATGCCATCTTTCTCACTCTTAATCTGTGTTATGGTAGCATTTAGAGGCCCCACCTGAGATCAGGACCCCATTGCTAAACATTGTACAAGCACAGAATAAGAAATAAGCTGTGCAATAGACACCAACAAAGCTACTTTGTGATCAGTAGTACAGCAAAGTAGCTAATAGAGTTGTTTATTTCTTTACCTATTATTATATATTCCAATTTTTTACATGTTTTTATTTCCCCAAGCTCTAGTCACAGTTGGGTGAGATTGCAGCTCAGATGCCTCTGGCTGGCAGGGCAGATGAATGACTCCCTCCAGAGTCCCTGACAATGAGACAAACTGAGTACAGTGTAGTCAGCATTCAAGCCCCGAGAGTCAGTGTGTCAGTGCTGTGACGGCCTGCAATGGCCGGAGAATTGGGAACATTTACTCCTTCTTGAACTAGGGTCACTTGACTGGCAGTTCTCTTAGCCTCTGGGGTGCCCCTGAGTTGCCTGGGGCCTTCTTTCAGAAACATGACACTATTTAACACTTGTCAGCAGAAATTACTAAATATATATCCCCAATCACACTTTTGTGAAAGTAAACTACTTCTGGCTTCCTGTCTGGACTCTTCTGTTTTCTGGTCATACCACAGTTCGATGAGTGGCTTAGTCAGTGATTCAGTCTGTTGCAGGCCATACATTACACAGTTTGTGCTAGGATAAATAAACAACTGTACATTTCCATGGGTTGGCAGAGTGCTATTTAAGCACTTCGCTCAGAGATCTGGATAAAGCATATGGTCATATTAAGGTCAGTGCATTCATTTACAGGACATATCACACAGCTATGGGGGGCTGCTCATTCTTAAAATATGATTTGCCTCTTAATCTTGACTCCTTGGTAGCCTGTGAGAACAGATAGCATGTGAGTTAGCCCACCTATCCTACCTTGCTTATGTCAAGAGGAGGAACTAAAGAAACAGAACTCTGCACATTTTAAGGGGATGTGAATGGTTGCCACTACTAACTTAATATAGTAGCAAATGTAAAATATCCAGGTCTAAAAGATCTGTCCCTCAGTCGTGGTTTCTGATTCTAGCTCTGATGTACTAATGATTAAGGCCATATTTTTTTCCTGTGTCATAGGTTCCATTTATTTATTAATATATAAAATATCCACACTTTTTGATATATTTTTTGTGAGGATCATCGGATGTGATGATAACAGCTGAACCAATTTAATTGAGAATCTTGATAGCTGCCAAGTTAGCACCTGTACTGAATGAGAGATTTAAAGAGAACACATTAACACTCATTTAGAGCTACTGACTACTCAAGGATTCTCTGGTTTCCCTGGTATTTAGGGTTGGGGAAGTCATGGAGCTCACACAGAGCTTCGAGGGTGTGAGAGTCCATTTGTTTGACCCTGGATCTGCTGGTCACTGGGCAAGTGCCACATCCAGGTCACTACCTGATGGATGCCAGAACTGATGGGCTTGTAAGCCTTTTGGGGCTAAGCACCACAGGATGTTCCACCCATAGAGGGCCTGATTGGCAGTGGTCCTAAAGTCTCTACGCAAGCCTGAAGAGGACACCAGGAAGTTGTCTGGGCAGGTAGGTAGACCCTAGCTAGTTGCTGTGACAGATTTTACTTCTTCGCCTTGCTTTGGTTCCTGACTTCCAACTCAGCTCTGACCCTCAGCCCTGGTTTCTGATTCTAGCTCTGATACTTGGCTCTGGTCCTGCTCACTAGGCATGACTGTCTATAACCAGATATGATGAGCTGTCTTTGTAGTGCTGTGTTTGCAAATGATGAAGGGCTAAAAAGTGGTGGTAACAGTGATGATCTTCAACTCAGCTGTGGGGCTGATTTGGTAGATGGGGGACAGATGTTTTAAATGGTTCTAAACTATTATTCTGTCTTCTCAAATTATTTCAAAATAATGGGGATTAAGTTTCCAGCAATCTCCAGCCTGAGGCCATTAGCAATTTGGAGTACCCCTAAAGATACTCAATAGCTTTTCTGCATTACTAGTGTAGTTCCACTAGTGCAAAAGTGAAAATGTGCTATACAATTGTTTAGAAAAAGTGATTGGCACTGGTGCAGTTTGCTCCATGTAGTAGGCTGCTTTAGTGCAAGCTGCTTTTTATGCTAGAGTAACTCCTTATACTGTAGTGGGAGGTTGCACCAGTAAGGATTTGCACCCACATAGTTATGGAGTGGCTAAAACCCCAAAATAGACTATCATAAACTGCATTAGGACCCAAACAGGTCCTCAGCCTGGAATCCCAGGATCACGGCAACTCAAGACAAAATGACTCCACCTCTACCATCTTCCCTTAGGTTTCTGTACTTAGCTCAGCCTGGTCAGTCCCAAAGACTGGGTGGAATAATGTCACAACTTTTTCTTAGGGCTGGTCCTCACTAGGGCGGGGGATCGACTGTAGATACGCAATTTCATCTACATTAATAACATAGCTGAAATCGGCGTATCTACAGCCGACTTACCTGCCGTCCTCATGGCAGTGGTGGTTGGCGGCACGCTCCCCCGTCGACTCCAGCTTGCGCCTTTTGGCGAGCAGGAGTTACGGAGTTGACGGGAGCGCCGCTGGCGATCGATTTATCGCGTCTTGACAAGACGTGATAAATCGATCGCCATAAGATCGATCTCTCCCCGCGCTAGTGAAGACAAGCCCTTAAATTACATATGAAACACTGTTCTCAAAATACAGCAATTAGTATTCCAACAAAAGCTCAACTCTTACCTGCTCAATTAACTGATATTTCTCATTTAGCAGTATCCCATAAAGGAAAATATTTAGATACTGAAAGCAAATTAATGAAAATGACTCACAAACAGCAACACTGGGGTCAGTATTAAGTATACTGTGTTGTGCTGGAATATGATTTTTTTTCCATTTGATAACATAGACATTTTCAAAGCTGAATGTCTATGGGCTAACCAGGAGGGCTAATTTTCAAAAATGTCAAGCACCTACCTGTTAGAAACAACACAGGATTATTGCTCCTGGCACCGGACGACGCCCTCCGAACTACGGCCAGTAAACCGTTATGCTCGGGCACTGCTGCTACTGGTGTGAGGCTGGATTGTGAGGTGGCTGACTATAAAGTATAGACTATGATGCTGTCGTGCGGGGAGGTGGCGCTTTACCCAATCCTGGGGGACAGGTGGGCTGCAGTGTTGGGTTTGTAGTCTCCCCAAGGTTGTTAGCTCTCAAGGGACGAAGTGCCAATGTCCGTCCTGCGCCCAAACCTCTAAAGGTCTGACGGATGATTGAGATTTAGAGTGAGAACTAGTTTATTGCCTATGACTGCCAATCAGTCTGGTCTACAATAGACCTAACTACCACAAGATTACAATAACATTTATGACTATGATCACAGACAACACAATGCAACAATGACAACAATTACACATTCAAGATTCTGCATTCATTCTGTACTGCCTCCCTAGAGTTTCTGCCCCGGTGAGGCCTTCGGTCTGCCTGGCCTGATTCTGCCGGCTACGGGGTCTCTGTCTGATCAGTTCATGGACGTCCCTATCGGCCCCGTGGTCCTACCAGACGGCGGTTTCGATCCCGTTCTCACGTACTCCCACTGACCCGGATCCCTCCCAGCATGGTTGCCGGCCCTGTATGCTCACCCTCCTGTTGGTATTTGGTGGATGAGATGAGGTTCCCTTCCTTCGGGTTGTGAGTCCGAGTTCAGATCCTGAGTCTGCTCTCCTGGCTGATCTCTGGGGGCGAGTCCGCAATTTGCTGGCCCGTTCCCTGCTATATTTATCTAGATGCCTGCCTTATTTTCGCGGGCTTTGCCTGTCCTGGCCTTCCCTCTAATTGGTCCCTTTTTGGTTCCCCTTTTTTGGGTCTTTCTCTGAGTGGTCCCTTTTTGGTTCCCCTTCTGGGCTCTCTCTCTGAGTGGTCCCTTTTTGGTTCCCCTTCTAACGGGGCCTTCTGTGATTGTTCTCTTTTCTAGGCCGGCTGTGGCCTGTTCTCTGATTGGTACCTTTTGGGTGGGCTGTCCTGCACTTTTCGTATCTCCTTTCTGATTGAACCCTTTTCTCTGGGTGCTGGGTTAGTGTAACAATGTGACTGCAACTGGCCGGGTGCTCTGGAAGTTCCGGGTTACCGTGACAACGCGACCGCAACTGGCCGACCGCTGTCAGCATGACAAGCACATCTCGACCGTACAGACATCCTATGTATACATTTCTATGCCATTGCTACATATTCTTATGCCGTTGCTACATATTCCTACACCATTGCTACTACTGCTACATTGCTAAGTCATTAAGCTAGCCTATACACCTAATTCCTGGCCTCTGGATCCTGGCCTGGCCTGGCCTGAGCCAGGAGTCACGACATTCTCCTCACACTACCAAATTCCATTACAGCATGTTTGTTCATGATGTGACCTGTATAAGACTAATGCTGTTCTTAACTTATCATGTCACATCCTTGCTGTTATGTGCTGGGTTTAGTAAATGATGTGACTGGTAAGTATGTCATTGATCACTCAGCAGTCATAACTGGTATTTGAAATGAAGTTATTTTGTTTTTGGAAAATATCTAGTCTGAGTTTTTGAGGATAAATGAGTTTATTTAAAATTAGTCACCAAAAGCAGTATAAGAAAGTGGGGTTCACTTGAAAAACTGGAGTTAAACTGTGATATAGAATTAATCCATGCTTGTATCTGGTTTAACGATCTTGAGGGACACTGAGATACTGCCTGGCTTCTGGTACCTTGCAGATTAGTAACTAACTCTACCATGTGTTTGTTTATTGGAGTGTTTGTTGAATGAATTTAAAAAACCTTGGAGAAAAGAAAGTTTGTGTCTTGATTATTTCTTTGGAATTCTAAAACTCACTTCAGAGGCTTGATTGGATGCTTAATGGCTATACCATCAAACACTCAATATGTTTCTTGTTTCCCATAGATAGAAACCTGCTATTTCCATCAGAGCACATTTCTAATATACTTGATCCTTCAAATCAAGTAGTGATTAAATAATTGGAACAGCCTGAAATAAAGTGACTGGCAGTTTTCTTTTTCATTCCTGGCTAGCATAAATGGCTATTATAGAAGAGAGAGTGTCAGATTTGTTAGAGTGTGGGCCATAGTCCCTGCTGGTAAGAACAGAAGCAACACCAATGAAGTCAATAAGGGAGTATCCACTTACACCAGCAGAGAATTTGGCTTTAGGCTTTCAGGCTCCATCAAAGTCACATGTTAACTGGATTACTTTTTCAAATATTTTAATTTTCAAATGTTCCCTCCCATTGATATAAAGTGAAATTTTTTTGAAAAATAAGATAAATGGAATATATATTGACTTGAAATCTCATCTGCTGGTGGGAAATCTTTGTCGCTAGGGTTGAAATACTGGCCCCTAGTTGTCACTGTATTTAGCATTCATCTTCAGATATTATATAGACTGTTCAAAAACACAGAGTAGGTCTAAACTTAAAAAGCTGCAGTGGTGCAGCTGTATAGGAGCCGCTGTGCCACTGTGGTACTTTAGTAAAGACACTACTGTGTCAAAGGGAGAGTTTCTCTCATCAGTGTAGTTAATCCACTCTTGCAAGAGGCAGTAGCAGTGTCAATGGAAGAAACTCTCCCATTGACATAGTGCTGTCTACACCAGGGGTTAGGTTGGTATAACTATGTCGCTCCAAGGTGTGGGTTTTTCACACCCCTGAATGACATAGTTATACCAATGGTTAGATGCACTTCCACCTCGTGCAATTCATGGACCCGAATTAGGCACCCAGGCACAATGCCTACAGAGAGTTAGGTGTCTGAAAAAGGAATTCACAAAAGTCAGTAAATAGAGTTGGGGGTCAACCTAAATTAGACAGTTTAAAGGCTATGGGATGGATGTGGCCTAAACCCCACCCCCCAGAAAAACTTTTGGTGCCTTAGTTTGGGCTGGAGGGAGGCAGAGATGGAAGTAAGCCAGTACAGTATCATACAGGATACGGGCAAGAGCCAGTACACATCCAACCATAGTGGCAGGCGGCAGCTTCTCCAGGCCAGAAATTTAAAAGGTCCCTGGCCCTTTTAAATCATCTCCAGAGCTTTGGAGCTCCTGGTCACTGCTACTATTACCATGGGGCTCCAGTGGTGATCTAAAGGGTCCGGGGCTGCCAGCTGCCCCACTGCAGCTGCAGCCCCGGGCCCTTTATATCACAATTTAAAGGGCCTAGGGATTTAAAGGCCCTGCCCTTTCTGATTGAGGTCCCGTCCTTGCCCCCCCTCCCTCCCGCCCAGCTCAGGACCCCAGCCCTGTGCACTGGGAAGTCCCTTAAGTTACTTTCACCTCTGGAAGGAGGTGACTCCCCCTGTGTGGGATTCACAGCTATGAACCAGCTGCTGGAGTTAGGTGCCTAAGCTGTTTCTTGCCGGGGGTGGTGCAAGAGGTTCTTATGCCCCCCTTACTTACTAGTGCTGTGGTTAGCACATACAACCAGCACGTGAGATACCTGAATTGAAGTTCTCTACTCGGCCTGATGTGGAGCAGTGGTTTGAACTCCTTGGAGAGCACCGTAGTTATTGGACTATACAGTGTTCTGGGGTGGGTCTCTCTCAATTTCTCCTGTTGAAACCATTGAATTTTGTGTGGAATACCTAATAATAATTGAAATAGGGACTTGGTTTTGGGTGTCTCACATCACAGCTGAGTGCCCTAACCACTGGGCTCTGGAGTCATTTTTGCTCTCTCAGGCCCAGTGATGTTGAGTATTTCATATAAAGTGGAACAGCTTTAACAGCAGAGACTGAGGAAGCCCTCCCACAGAGTACCCTCTAATACAGTGGTTAGAGCATTCACCTGGGAGTCTGAGTTCAAACCCTTGCTCCACATCAGGCAGAATGGGGGATTTGAATCTGGGTGTCGCACATCCTGGGCAAGTGCCCTAGCCACGAGGCTAAAGGGATACTCCCCTTCATCATCTTGTGTGTTCTGAGCATGCCTGCCAGATTGGACCCTGCCTGCATGATAGGTGCAGCAACATCTAGTTTGAGGATCCTACTGGGGCATAGGTATGTTGGGCCTTTGGATTGAGTTGGCTGTGTGCATGTTTAGCAGCAGAAAGTTAGATGCCTAGAGGACTTTAGGCATCTAGAGAGTTTAGGTGACTGGAGGATTAGGCAGCAGCTTTGCAGGGGCTTACAGTTCCTAAAGTGGCAGGTGACTAAATTCCGTCATGGATCCAGCCATTTGCTATATTTTATTACGTCTCCTGTTTAAGTGACATGCTCTGAAAATATGTATTTCTAGTATTTATTGCATTCTTGGACCTATCAACATGTATATGTTGTATATCAGATACCTTGGGTGAAATCCTGGCTCTAATTAAGTTAGTGGGCATTTTGCCATTGACATGAATTGAGCCAGAATTTCACCCATTGAATTACTGCCTGACGTCTCAATTCTTGGTCTTTAGGAATCAGTCTCTACATGTTGTAATAAGGCACTAAGAGTTGGGAAAAACTGGATTCTGTTCCTACCTCTGCTACTAACTAGCTCGGAGAAACTTCACAAGCATTTAACTTTCTGGTGTCTTAGTATCGGCAGCTGCAAAATGGAAAAATGCTTTATTCATAAATACTTGTGATGTCCCCCTGGTGTTATCTGGACCAGTGATCTGCTAGGTCACTCCAGTCCTTGACTCTGGGGAGGGAGCCAACCTCACCCTGCTCTGCTGTGAGAACCCCCACTCCTGGGCTCTTCACGCATACCCTCTAGCACATAAGCAGCTCCTTGGATTGTGCAACCAAACTAGCTAATATCTAGGAATCTCTGTCTTGCAGTGTCCAGTTATGCCCTCTGGACACTGCAAGATTATATGAGTTCATCAATTTAAGAATGAAATTGATATGTACCAGGCTTGTTATCTCATGGGGAGTCTCTGACATGCTTCAAACCAAACATACTGCTTCAGGTAGACTACACAAACAAATTTATTATCTACAAAGATATATGTTAAGTGATTATAAGTCAAAGCACAATAAATCAGATTTGGTCAAATGAAATTAAAGCAAAATGCATTCTAAGATGATCTTAACACTTTCAATGCCCTTACAAACTTAGATGCTTCTCACCACTGGCTGACTTGCTGCCCTTCAGCCAGGCTCTCCCATTTGATCAGCGCTTTGGTCGCTTGTTGTTGATGTCTGCAGATAGGGGTGGAAGGGAGAGGAAGAGCATGGCAAGCATCTCTCCTTTGTATCATGTTCTTTCTTTCCTCTTGGCTTTGTCCCCCTCTCCCCCTTCAGAATCAGGTGAGCATTACCTCATTGCAGTCCCAAACTGACCAAAGGAAGGCCGATGACTTACTCAAGAGTCCAACAGATCCTTTGTTGCTGCCTACGCCAGCGTCCTTTGTTCCTGTGAGGCTGGGCTGGTTTTGTCCCATACATACCCAATGTGGTGTGAACTGCCCCTCTGCTCTTGGAGAGTTTTTGCCTGGGCTTGTTTTAAGCCACGAGGACAGATTTTCAGCCTCATAACTATATACATGAAATTACAACCTATAACATAACATTGCTATAACAACAATTACTATAACATCACTATAACAACAATGCTCAGTGCATCATGGGCCTTCCAAAGACATGACAAACCTTTCAAACACGCAATCATACTATAAGGCTGAACACAGGGGTAGAGGGTGTTCCCTTGAGGTACAGAGTGTCATAATAGTCAAGCATACAAGTGCTTTGAAAAGCATTTTAGGGAAGGGACTACCCTCCACAGAATAGATAGTAGTAGTGCTACCTAATGTCTACATAAAAACTAAATGCATCCCCCCAACTAAAATCAATATTAACCATTTCTTCTGTTTATCATGATGCCAATATTCTATTTCCATCCAGTTACTTATCCATCGTCTGTTTATCCTACCATTTATTTTTCTGTGGATGTATGTTCAATGATGTATTTTATCCTTATTCATACATATTCAGTAATTGAGGATATTTTTATTTATACAATGTGACGGAGTCAGACCAGAAGGATATAGGAGAGTGCTGGAAGGCAGGTATATTAGTCTGAGGATGTGCAGGTCCCTGTTCCCTGGATAGCCAAACAAAGGCTACTCCAGGCCAATCAAGACACCTGGGGCCAATTAAGAACCTTCTAGAAAGGAGTAGAAACAGCTAGCCTAATTGGGACACCTGTAGCCAATCAGGGACTGGCTGAAACCAGATAAAAACCTCCCAGTTAGTCAGGTGGGCTGTGGGTGTCAGGAGCTGTGGAAGGAAGTTATGCTGTTGGTGAGACTGAGTGGTGGACAACATATCATACTGAAGGAAGGAGGCCCTGAGGTAAGGGTGAAGTGGAGTTTGAAGAAGCGGGGACTGCTGTGGGGAAGTAGCCCAGGGAATTGTATTGTGTTTTGTGCCTAAAAGGTCAGCCATCTTAGCTGATACTATTAGGGTCTCTGGGCTGGATTCCGGAGTAGAGGGCGGGCCCGGGCTCCCCCCTTTTCCATCTTCCATACTGGCCTGTGATGAAGGTAACTCACTAGGCGGTGACTCTTGCCAATTATACTGAGAAAGGGAGGTCACTCTGGGGCCTAGATGAGTTTCTGAGGCCCCTAAATCTGCCAGGAAGCGCAGGACTCACAAGTACAGACTTGGAGCTTTGTCACAACAAGCATCATACTTAAAAGAAAAAGAATATATAGAAAAATACAAATATTTTTTCTTAAAATGCAAAAATATTTTCAAACATTGGGGTTCATTCAATTTAATATGGAGATTGAGCGGCAGGGTTGTAGTAATTGGGCCAACAGTGGTGGTTCTAAAAACTTATTTTTAAACTAAGACATTGAATATTTGAGTTGCTATACCTGGGGAAGAAGGAATAAGAGTCCAGAGGGGCCTGAGGTCCACCCCTTGTAAACCATCACAGTAAAAGCACAATCCTTTCATACGTCAATTTTTTCTTTCAAACCGCACATAGCACTTTCATTTTTCCATTCTAATCTTCATTTCCTTTAATCTTTATTCCATTCTCATCAACTCTGACTTTAAGCTTTCCCAGATTTGTACATTTAGGTATGGCACATGATATATATTGAGGATAAAATTAGCTGAAATAGTAATAGCTGAAAATTGTCTGAACTGCCTGTTTGCCTACAGACTAGGAAAGACAGAGTTGCAGTTGCTAAAAGCATTAAGGGCTCTCACCATTACCACTTTAGCAATTTGCACCTTAGACAAATGATTTGCAGCACTCAGATTGAATCATGGAAGAAATGTGACCTCACATATGTTCATGCCGCTTTGGTGCTGCATTTATCTTTCAGATGAGCAGATTTTACTTGTGGAGTGTTAAAATATATTGTGTGCTAAGGAATTGTAAAAACTTATTTCTCAGAATGGAAACAGTTTCCATTTCAAATATGTCTGACTCCTTTTTTAAACGAATGGCTAAATTTAATTGAAAGAAATGATGAACTTAATAGCTTAACTAGAAACACTCATAATATTATTACTTTTTAGAATCTAGTGCTGTAATGAAGTAGCCTTAAATAACTTTGAGTGGATGGACTGGGAATCCTGTTCCTTTTAATAGCTGAGTAGTAATAGCCTAACTTTAGCTGGCAGTTTAGTTTAGACAGACTGGAGTCTGTCTGAACACCACACAGGAAAACTTTTTGCATTAAGAGTGAGGTGATCTCATGAGCAACTAACCCCTGCTGTTTGATACTGTTGACATGTAACTGGCAGAAAGGTTTTCCATGACTGAAACCTATCAGGATCAGTACTCAGACTGGGAGGGAAAATGGTAATATGATCTAGCTGTTTCTCAGTAGTTAACTGACTCTCCTCCTGCCCATCCATCCCCCTAACAAGGAAGAAGTAAGAAGCATGGGCATGTAACAAGGCAATGACTCACTTGCTGATGGTCCAGGAATTAGCTCTTTTTCCAGCCCAGGGTGCCCTCTGAAGGCTGGTGGCTCGCCTACCTCAGGCCTCTGTGCCCCTTGTGGACCCCGGTGCCCCTTGTGGACCCCGGTGCCCCTTTACCTGGGGTGCTGCCCCCTGACAATACCTCCACACTCTGGGTCTCCCCTTCCAGGGAACTCCCATCCCCCTAATCCCACTTGGCCTCAGTGGCTACTGCCAGTCATCACCTAGCCCCGCTCACTGAGGCAGACTGCAGTTTGTAATGGCTACTCATCATTGGCAAGGGTGTGGGGAGGACCTGCTGCCTCTGCCTATTCCCAGGCTGCACCTCTGTAGCCCCAGTACCTTTTTGGGCCTTTGACAAGGCCTGCAGCCTGGGAGTTTACCAGACTAGAGCTCCCCAGCTCATCTTACCCTATTCCTCAGCACTGCTCTACCTCAGATACCCTTCTCCCAGGCAGCTAGGTCGTTCTCTCTCCACTGCTAGAGAGAGACTCCTCTGCTCCTAGTCCATAGCCTCTTATAAGGGCCAACTGGGTCCTGATTGGGCTGGTCACAGCTATGACTGCTTCCTCAGTCAGAAGAGGTTTGCTGCTTTCCCCCAGCTACAGACCTCTCTAGGGCGGTTTTAACCCCTTTAAGGCTGGAGCGGGGTGACTGCCCTGCTACAGGGCATTTACCTGGATCACATTCTAATGTGAACTCACACACTGGGCAGAACTTTGTGCAATCTTAGTACTTGAAAAGCCTTTCATCCTGAACCAGGAGCCAAATCCTGCAGTTCTCACTTCAGCAAAATTCCCATGGGATGTTCAGGACTTAATTCTTCTCTTACTTCCACCTGTGTAATTCTAGACCCTTGTTTAGAGTTACTCCTGGCTTTCATTGAGGTTAGGCCAGAATCAGTCCCTGAGAAAGAATGTGAGTTGACTTCAGAGATAATTTAAAATATAGTGAATATATAAAATCTTTGAAGTATAAAATGTTTGAAGTTGTCCAGTGAGCTGCCTCAGTGTCATTCTCCACGCCACGGGGTGCTGTGGCAGGGTTTGACTTTCTGGTGATATTTGCCACGGTCAAGGCATTTCAGTAGGTTTCTCACAACAGGGGTAATTGCCTACATTTTTAAAAGCTTCACCATTTGTCTTTCACTCTCACACCCGCCTACAGTAGCTACATCTTCTTGTCTTCTTCCCCAATGTTTATTTTTTGTTTGTTTGCACATCTTTTTTCCTACTTCATGACTCATTTTTTCTTGCAGCTCCTGTACAATAAATAGCTTTGTGACACATGGGCACCCAGTGCAAATCATTGTGGAAATTCAGGGGGAAGACTTGGCGCTTGGTAAAGAGATGCTGAGCTGCCAACATTCCTTTCAGAACTTCTGTAAGCTCCGCCAGCTAACGGTGGTGCATTGAGAGCTGCTTTGCGTGAATCTCTCAACCATTTGTTCTGTGGTGTTACAGATGTGAGTGACTTTCTCAGTGGGATGCATGTACATAACATACAAAATATGCACAGAATGTTAAAAGTCATGCTGGGGAGAGACATATCTTTGATTT
This sequence comes from Dermatemys mawii, assembly GCA_007922305.1. Lineage (NCBI taxonomy): Eukaryota > Metazoa > Chordata > Testudines > Dermatemydidae > Dermatemys > Dermatemys mawii. The sequence goes on from ML677377.1 coordinate 9,375,558, forward strand.
GGAAGAGAATCAGTTCTCCACCTCAGAATCTCGATAAGAATAAACAGCCATGCCCCTCAATTCTCATATGTATTCTTACATAATACCTTTTGCTTCCAGTGGATGCAGCTGTAGCTTCTCAGCAGCAGCCTTAAAAACTGCTACACTGAGACTGGTGAATGTCCGCCCACAGGCCCTGATTCAGCATAGCACTAAAGCCCATATTTAAGTCCACCTCTATTAAATGCTAAAGTGCTTTATTGAATCAGGGCCATAGAGTATAATCTTGTGGTTCTTATTTAAGGAAGTCATTGGGATTCTTATCTGAAGGAAGATAACGAGCGAAGAGCCCATGGAGGATAGAGTATAAGGCCCTGTCCCTGCGTATGCTTAACTTCTTGTATTGTAACACTGACTTCAGTAGAACTCCTCATAATGTGTGCATTAAGCATGTGCCTAAGTATTTACAGGATCCAGTACCTAATTGAGGCAGCACAATTGTCACTGTGCCTGTTACACAGCACCAGCTCGCACAGTGATATTTTCCCATAATTTCAGTGTTTCATCCTGGCGTCACTGGATAGACAATATATGCATCTGTCTCGCTGTATGGGGAATTGTGTTGTTAAAAAAGGGATAAAAATCTATTAATAGGATCTGCATAAAAAATATGCTGCAAAGTTGAATAGTAGGTGTGGATAATAGTGCCTTGTGTGCCTGCTGACTGTGTACAAAGAAGTAGCCCTGCAAAGTAGGAAAGAAAACCTAACATTTGTGTGTGATTATGTGCTTTCTCCCTTGCATCAACATTCTTCTTTCATCTCATGCCAGATTAACTAGCTGTCAGCAACTGTGACTTTCTCTGTGTTCTAGATAGGAAAAATTAAAATAAAGCCAAAGCAAGCCAGCATTTTGAAGTGCGAGTCATTAAAATGTTAGATGAGTCCTGTGTGATTTTTTCATGCTCCCTAAACTGACCGTCCAATCCCCCATTTTCTTTTTCTGATATGAAAGGCTCTCTTTCTGTATGCTTCTGAGGGACAACTAGTTCCAAAATATGGGGCACATGGATCTATGAGATGGAGATTTATTCTGAAGACCGGTTTCAGTGGGCTCCAGACTGAATGCTTAACAATGAGCATTGACACTCTTGCGTGGAATCTTTAAGGCTATGTCTACACTTGGAGCTTCTCACCTTGATTCTCAGCTTGCAAAGACATACTGACGCTAGTTGTCCTTGATCTAGCACTTTATAAACAAAAGTGTGGCTGCAGAAGCACTGGCAGCAAGAAGCAGTAGCACAGGCTAGCCAACCTGAGTACAAACCTGTCTGAACCCCATGTGTAGGTAGTTGAGGCAAGTTGCCTGTTCTGTCCATCCTGCTGCCTGTGCTACCATGGCTACACTTCTGGTTTTAGTGTGCTAACTCAATGAGTGCTAGTGTAAGCACATCTGCGCAAGATGGGAATCACATCCTATCCCCAAGGAGGGGTGTGTACAAGGTGGAGGCAAGCCCCCTCCCAATAATTGGCGAGGGCACAGAACTGCTCCAGCCCCAGTGCTGTGGTGGGGAGAGCGAGCTCCTCCAACAGCCTCAATTTTTTATTCCTGTGCACGCCCCTGGCTTTAAGAATAGAGTGCTAGCCATTTGGTAGAAGAACACTCTACTGAATCCTCATCAGACTGGATAAAATTTGTGGCAATCTCCTTTGATTCCTGAACTTTTCAGTAGCAGTTAGTGATTGGTTAATGTCAGTGCTTTAGAAATTAGCAAACACTATCACATGAGAATTGGAATGCCATGTCTTGCTGTGCAAAATCCGAACATGTCTCAGATTCTTGCTAGTCACAGAGTCCTTTGCCCTGAGACCCTCTAAGGAGGCACTCTACTAGGTGGATGAGCTAAATGTGGCCTCCAGGAAAACCAAGTAGCCTGACTGATGAAAGGAGAGCGGAGCCTATGCTTGGCAACTTTATTTAGATATAGAATCAAAGGAACTGGAAGGATATCTAATATTCATGAAGATGTTGGTACTATTTCTGTAGTCCTTAGGAATCTGTGGCAAATGTGAACAGGAAGAATGGCCAATATTTAGAGGATCTTTGCCCTATAAATATTGATCCCAAATTCCTATAGGAAAAGAGTGTTACCTGAATTCTGCTTTCTATAGAATGGGCATTTAACAGATGCAGGTCCCTTTACAAAATCAGATCAAGATGGGAGGAATTAGCTATATTTTAACCCCTTGGATGGGTTATCCATGTCCAAAGACAGGGTTGGCATAATCTGAAGCAAAGGCTCCTATCTTTTCCCACTTTGCATTTGGAAGAAAGGCTGATTTTTCTATTCCAGTCTCCTTGCCAACAATAAATTTAAAATATATACGGCTGAAAGCCTGCTGCCTGGGTTGGCACCAATAAAAGCTGTAAGGATTTGTGCTGGGACATGCCTACAGCATGTGCCATCCACCCCAAATGTGCAAATATATACTGTGAAAGTTCTCAGGATACCCATGACTATAAGTTACCTTGCTGCCCCCTGTCTTCAGTGAGAGGTAGCCTTTCCTGTGGTGGCTGGGTGTTAGCTCCCTAACACTACTAGTCTCTTAGCCACTCAAACACTCTTTCTGGGCTGTGCCAGCCCCATCTTTGCCTTGTAGGCTAAGAAAAGATGCATCCCAATCTCTGAGTCCCCTGGAAACGTTCCCCTGTCATGTGCAGCCCCTGACACACATACTCACAGGACTCCCACATTCTGTGCCCACAAGGGCCTCCTCCTTAGTAGGCTTAATTATAATTGTAGTGCACACTCCTGATACCACCTCTTAATAATTTATGGTCATGTTCTGTTCTGGAGGGTCTTGAGTCTGGGGGCTTTGGTACCACTCTTTTGTACTACATAGGAGAGGTAGGGAGTAAGGTTGTGTACTGGCCAAGGCCACCTTTTCTTTGGGTTTTAGTGTTTCTTATACTGCACCTCTATCTCCCCGGCCCCTCCTAACTGGTTGCTTGACCTCATCTTGAGATGGGAGTCAAGGCAGTCATATATTATACTTCCACCGTATCCAGAAACACTTTAGCTCTATTTCTTGTCTTTTCTGTGCTATAAATCCCATCTGATTGTGGACAGATGCAACACGCAGTGTCTTTATTCTTTGTTCACAAGTGGTAGTGAGGATATAAGACAAAAACGATTACATTTGAAAAACCTCAAAATTGTGTATCAGGCTAATAAACAGGCCTAAATACAATATAACCATCACTAACAATTAATAGTTACCTTTCTTATCTAATAAGATAGGTTTCCACCACCCCCAGAGGTCAATCTGGCAGAATTGGTTAGTTTCACAGAAACCAGGATTCAAACTTTCATGAAAAATACCCCTGCTCCACAAGATGTTTCCTCAGTGGTTGGATACGGAGTACCTCTTCCCACTCTGTTTTATACTGAAACAGCATTTTGCTTCTCTGTATAGACAGCATGATCCCCTGTCTGGTGTAATGTTCCTTTTTTTTTATTTCCAAGTAGTTTTGATTGTTTACAGTTTTCTTTGATGGTTTTCCTTTGAGAGTCTTGGTATGGAGCAAGGCTAGATAATGGAGTTTTATATTACATAATTGGCTTACTGAAGGGGGAGCAATTCCCTCCCATATGAATGGACCATCACTGAGACATATCTCCTGACAACTAACTTTTACTCCAAGACCATAGAGCATACTTTCAACAGTTATATTATTCCTTTAATATTACCCATACATACATCTCACAATGATTATGAATCTTAATAAGTTAAGAGCTTTCTGTAGATACCTGAAATGTTACTGCTTATGGATAAATACCTTGTAAGGCATATGTTTGGTGTAGTGAGTTTGTCCGCTCTGACATGAGAGTTATTTGCGCAGAAATGGGGATCCTTAGCCAAGGGCTCTCTGTGTCACACATACTCACATATGAACTGTGTTAAATAGTAAATCAACAGAACCTCACAGAATAGGCCCCAGGCTCTAGTTAGGCAGGAGCCCTTCCTCTTCCCTTGATAACCGTAGGATGGAAAAAGTCTCCCCAGATAAATTCTTCCTCTGAGCTATAGGGAAAGGGGAATGCAAACCCTGTCAAAGCTGTGGTCAGATAGTACAGTGCTTATTGACTGATTTCCCACATCACAGACTCTCAAGTGAAGGTTATGTATAGATTAGTCTCCTGATCTGGTAACACTTTAGTATAGGATCTAAGTGAACATTAAAACTATAACCCACTTACTGTGCACATGGATGCCTTTGATGTAAAACCACATTTAGGCAGAACAATAGCTTAGCGTTATCAACCAATTTTTCAGTGTTCATAAAATTTCATTTGGCCAACATTCAACTGGATAGCATGGGAGCTTGCATGTGTTTAAACATGCTAGACCAGTAGGTCAGTGAATATAAGTGGTTTCTAATTTTACTTATCCCACTCCCTTTTTTTAATTAAATCTCTTTTAAGCTTAATCAGTTGTTTTGGCAAATTAATAGAAAACATTGTGAGACAGCTGCAGTCACAGATCATGCACACAAAAAAGAAAGAGAGAGAGAGAGAAAGAGCATTGAGATAGAGACAGCACAGACAGTAGTGAGCCTTGTTTTTCAGGAACTGCCCAGTTATACCAATTGACTGCAAACTTCTTGGAGCAAAAAGGAGGCACATCCATGTTAAAATGTACAAACAGGGAGAGGGAATGTCTATCACTTTTTAATTTTGGTTACACCTCTTCTGTTCATCATAAACACTTTTATTTACAAGCATGGGAAAATGTCAATAGTTTTTGTTTGTTTTTGTACTGACAAAACTTCACATAGATATAGAAAGATGATTTTCACACCAGACAGGCAGGCATTTGGTGTCAACCTTCCTTTATTCTTAAGAGATCAGAATGTGTTTGAAGTTGATTGGCTTCTGTGCAAAATTTAATTCATCCCTTCATGCACCCCAAAAGGGAAATAGCTTAAACCTACAGCAGCATAGCTAGACTATAGCCTGTGGGTCCTGGCCTACATTTTTTTACTCTACGGAGCATGAAATGTATTGTTCTATGTGATGCAAAATGAGTATGTGATTAGAAATTATACTTAAAATGCACAGTCCTCATACTGTGGCTTGGTAAAGGGACTTAACCTCTGGCTTGCATCACTACAGTGAGTAAAGAACTGACATCTTGTAAAAGAAAGTTAATCTTGTTCTTTAAAATATACCCTGGCTCTTTTTTGCTCATTGGTTTCTAGATTTGTTACACTGATAGGTACTTCCCTAATAAATGTGGGACAGCTGTATCTTCAATAGGCTTCATTCTTCATTGCCCTGCACCTACAGGGTGTGTGTGTCAGTGAAAGTTATATAAAAAACCTCCTATCCTTCTGATTTGGTAATATTTCACACCCACCTTGAACAGGTATAAATGACTCGAGCAGGTGGAGAATCAAGACCCAAATGCCTGTTTATCACATGGCTGTTGATGAAACCATTCCAGTGCAAAGGCCTGATCCCTTCTCTGTGACACCAGTTTGACACTTGGGATTCCAATAAAATTACACTGGCTGGTGAATGAGGGCTTCACACTTTTTCTTTCAGTAATTTTTCTTTCCCTTTCTAGCTGGGTTCAGTCACTGTCTCTATTTCAATTTTCATTTTATACGAAGTCCGTGTGCCTCAGTCATGAAATGTACAAACTATTAAGGAGCAGAAATTGATGCGAGCCCAGCTTCTGAATTTTAGAACCTCCCTCCTCAATGTGACCTGCTTCCCAAAATGGGAGACATGTTATCCAGTCTTTGCCACAGAGTTAGGAATGTAAGGTGTTCCTCTCTCCCTTGATCCATTTATTTTCTTATAGTTTGGGAGTGTTGATCAGTCATATACATTGATACTGAATGCTTGCCATTTCCCACCTTTAAATTGATACAAACATATGAAAGTGTGGGAGTATGAATCCACTGCACTGGCAGTACGAATGAAGCAGCAGAGTTATAGCCACAGCTGTCATGCAACAAGTGACTAGGAATATAATAACACCTGATATTTACTAATTCAAATGATAGAATGGCCTATAGCCACCTGTCTACATGCATTAGCCATAGTTTAACATACAAGCACCAAAAAAGGAAAGTGTAAAAAGTAGACCCCTGATCCTATTAAAAAAAGACGGGAAACACATACACACTAGAAAAAGCCTGGGTAGATATATGAATGCTGCAAGGGGTATTAATGGCCAACAAACTTAGGCTCTTGGACTTGAAAATGAAAGCTGAGCAGCGGGCACATAGTCACAGGATTCCAGGAGCTGAGACTTTAAGAGAAACACTAAATAATGTGACATTTTCAATAAAGTCACAAGAGTTGGCAACACTGTTATGTAACAATAGCTATACAATAGAGAAAGAAAGCTCAGAAGACAAAATGCAGCAATCTCCCCATCACGTTTTGAAACACAGTGTTCTCTTCTGAATGGAATATGGTTGCAACTAGAACTGTGGGAAACTTCTATAACGAAACCTGAAATGAGAATTTAAAGATAAGAGAAAACTCATGTAGTTTCTTCTATTACCCGTAACCCAGCATTGTTCTCTGAAGGGGTTGCCAAAGTTAAATAAACTCCTCAACAACCTTTGAATAGGTCTGAAACCAGGCCGAGTTTTGCCTATATTGCATGGAATTTGTTTTGGCCTAGCCAGAATCCTACCTCAGAGAACTTCCTTTTCTCGGCAGACCTTCAGAACATCCTTTCCTTATCTTTAGTAGTTTTCTGGGTGAGGAGGATAACCCACCTTGTCTTTTACAAATTTCCCATATCTATAGTCTTCAGCTGAACCACGGACACTTCCTCACTGGTGATTGCATCTGGCTCACTTCCTCATCAGATTAGTAGTTTCTAAGCCTCCAGGTGAAATTCTGTTGATATAATCTGGGATTTTAAAAAGATCCTAAGGAGGTTAAGCATCCAGCTCTCACGGAAATTAGGTTATAGTTATGTGTTTGAAAATCCCAGCCATAGTAAATTCACAGTCCATTTTGGTCAAGTTCACTGTCATAGAATTTAAAAAATCTTAAATTTCATTATTTCAGCTATTTAAATCTGAAATTTCCCAATCTTGTAATTGTAGGGGTCCTGACCCAAAAAGAAGTTGTGGGGGAAGGTTATTGGCGGGGGGAAGGGGGTCTTGTGGTACTGCTACCCTTACTTTCCTGTTGCTCCTGGTGGTGGCGCTGCCTTCAGAGCTATGCATCTAGAGAGCAGCAGCTGCTGGCAGGGAGCCTTGCTCTGCAGGCAGAGCTGCTGCCAGCAGCAGCATAGAAGTAAGGATGGCATGGTATGATATTGACACTGTTACTTCTTGGCTGCTGCTGCTGGCAGGGGGAGTGGGAGGGTGTGCCTTCACAGCTGGGTGCCCAGCCAACAGCCTCTGCTCTCTAGCCAACTCTAAGTGATGGTGGCAATACTGTGACCCACTAAAATAACCTTGTGATCCTCCTGCAACAACCTTTTGGGTCAGGACTCCCAATTTGAGAAACACTGGTTTCCCCTGTGAAATTTGTATAGTATTAGAGCAAATTTGATGCAGGGAGGTTGGGGGTAGGAGAACAGATTTCATGGTCTGTGACACGTTTTTCATAGCTGTGAATTTGGGAGAGCCCTAATAATAAGTAAATAGTAGAGTTAAATGATGAGCATTCAACAATTTACAGAAGCGACAAAGAGTCCTGTGGCACCTTAAAGACTAACTAAAAGTATTAAAGCATAAGCTTTCGTGGGCTAATACCCACTTCATTGGATGCATGCAGTGGAAGTATCCGGGGCAGGTATAAATAGGTAGGCAAGAACCAGGTTAAAGATAACAGGGTGGGTCCAATGAGGCTGAACCAGCTGTTATCTCTAATCAGGGAGGGTGGGGTATTCCGCTAGCAGCTGAACTGGAGGTGTGAACAGTGAACAGTAATTTACAGTTACTTGAATTCTTCAAAGTTTTCAGTGGGAGCTCTGAACAGAGTGGTCTGTCTGGAGTTACTGGAATGTCCTTTAAATTTAATAGTCTCAATCTGGCTTCATTTTAGAATGCCAAGAAATCTGTCCTCACTTGCAGATCAATAACTATCTTGGAAATATGAAACATGTGCTGTGTGAGCAACCTGAAATTAGTGGAGTAGTTCATACTTTCTGTACACTTCAGTTTAGAAAAAAACAAGGTTTAAAAGCAAATTTCATGTAGATGCAGTTAGAGTGGCATGTACTTCAAATGTTTTATTAGCATTTAAATTTGGAGGTAAGTCAGGGAGGCCATTAACAGAAAGACGTGTTAATTGATTTATAGTTTTAACATCTGAAAACTGAGAATTCTTCCAGTAATACAAGATCTAATATAGTTCTAAGACCTGAAATATGAGCAATTGTTACCCATGTTTTAGTGTGTGTATGTATTGTCCTTTGTGTCTGATTCACAGGCAATATGAGTTTGATACAGCTGAAAGTTAGAGGAATTAGAGACAGATTTCCAAAGGTAGTTTGGCAGCTAAAGATGCAGGTAGGTGTCTAGACAGAGGTGAAAGTAAGCTGGTACGCCCCAGTATGGTGTACCAGCAAGAGCTGGTGCGCCGTACTGGGGCGGATCGTCTTTCCTGGGCGCAAGTTAAAGAGCCTAGGGCTCGCAGCAGCGACTGGAGCCTCAGGCCCTTTAAACTGCTTCCGGAGCCCCCCACTGCGGGAGCCCGGGGAGGCTGTGGTGAGGCTCCGGGGCAGTTTAAAGGGCCTGGGGCGGTAGCTGTGGACCAGCCCCAGGCTCTTTAAATAGCTGCCGTAGTCCAGCCGCCACCTTCCTAGGGCTCCGGCAACAGGCTTCCCGTCCCCGCACAGCCCTGCTGCAGGAGCCCGGGGGAGGCTGCGGTGGGGCTCCGGGTGCAGTTTAAAGGGCCCGGGGCCCTGTGGCAGCCTCCCCCAGGCTCCCGCAGCAGGGCTCCACAGGGACGGGAGCCCTGTTGCCGGAGCCCTAGGAAGGTGGTGTCCGGACTACGGGAGCTATTTAAAGGGCCCGCGGCTAGGCCGCCGCTACCACCCCAGGGCCTTTAAACTGTCACCAGAGCCGGGGTGGGGGATGTAGAGAGGGGAGGCCCCTTACTGATACGGGGGGCTGGGCTGGGGCTGGCTCTGCCCTCAGCCCCGCCCCTTCTGGCCGAGGCTCCGCCCCTTCCAGAGTTGGCCCCAGCCAAATTCCCATACCGGTAAGACGCTGCAGTTACTTTCACCCCTGTGTCTAGAGAAATATTCAAAGGGGCCAAGATGCCAAACTTCCATTGGCCCAAATCAACAGAAGTTAGATGCCTATACTGTTTAGGTGTTTTTGAAAATCCCAGTAGGTACCTATCTGCCTCTTTAGGAGTCAAAATACTTCTTCTACTCTGGCCTTAGTTCTTTAACCAAAGTTATAGCAGCTTGCACTGTTACCTGTGGTGATCCTGGTTTACACCATTATGACAACCATATGATGGTGGTTACACAGTCAAGAATCAGAAGCAGCTACTTTTTTGAAAAGAATATAGCCTAACGCATGATTAATTCTGATACCTGAGAGAATGTGAAAAGAAAGAGGACATACAGTTGACTCCTATTGATTTCAGTGAGACCAGGATTTGACTACCCTTTGCCCTACATTTGCATTTAAAGAGTTTATGGCTGCTGAAAACTAAGGATGGGGAGGCAGCTTAAGGCAGGTGAGCTAGACTGTTGCAAAGGAGAACGGGTGTTGCACCCTCTTTAAGGGTATGTCTACCCTACAAGTGAAATGGGATTGTAGCATGGGTAGTTTTAATTTAGCTAGCATGGATAACAACAGTGATGAAAATGTGGCAGCATTGGTTTACACTCTGGCTAGCCACCTGAATAAAAGCCTTCCAGGGACATACTCACTTTATGTATGTGAGTATCACTTTACATACTCTTTAACTTTAACTTAGAATATAGACATACCTAAAGATCCAGCAGTGTCTACTCTCCTGGTAGCTGCTTTAGCCCTTGGGAGGCATTGGGGAAGGGAGCCTCCTGTGGTGCTTTGCCTTAGGGGTATGATAGAGCCCTTGTGAAAAAATGTGAGCCTAACATGAGTGGAGGATTAAATCTTCTGAAACTAGCAAAAGATATGAAGCATCGCCTCCAGTATTATACTGATCTGAAATGCTTAATGGGCAATATTCATTGTCAGGTTTAAGGCCTAGTATCTCATGATTCATCAAAACTGTAAGCCACACATTTATACCAGTGAAAGCCAGGTATCCTTTCCTTTGCAATGATACAAGTCCCTTGTTCACAAACCACAGAGATCACAAGATACTGGATGGCAAAATCATGACATTCTGATGTATAGGAAAGCTGTTGTAGACCATTTTGGAGGGTATATTGAGTCAGATCCTTAGCTAGTATAAATTGGCATTACTCCATTGACTGCATTACATCTACTTTAATTTATGCTAGCTGAAAATATGGCCCATTAGCTATAATTTTCTTCCCTTTGGAGATTTTTACTGAAGGATTTAGTACTAAGGGAGACTTATTTGATAGGGATGTACCAATGGATGGGATTTTTCAAAAGCATTTCAGTGACATAGATGCACAAGTCTTGTTCAACTTAGTTCGGCACTGCTGAAAGCCCCACTCCTTTAAAATAACAATCAAAAGCACTTATAAATCCTTTTTTCCCCTGTAACACATATGGCAGACTACATTACAGTGTGTTGGGGATCCCCTAACACCTCTTCCACTCAGTTCTCCAATACCTCAGAATTTGGATGGCACTATATTTACTGGTGGGTTTGGTTTTTTTGTGTGTGTTGGCTTGGATTTTGCTTTTAAAGCTCACCGCTGTTTGAAAAAGAAAATGCAATTTATTGCGGCTTCAATTTTTTTAGCTTTTATAGGATTTTAAGTAAATGACATGTTTTGTTTATTTTATGTTTTTTCCTTTTTGACTGTATATACTGCATGTTTTATAGGATTATGCACTTCTTTATAATTTACTGCTTAGTTTTTATTTGTTATATATACCATATATTAATGTAATTAGACATTATATTTTGCAGCTTTTTTAGCTGTTGCTTTATTACTGAAAGGGATTCAGGGCCTCAACACACTATTTTGGTTTTGACTGCCTTTTTGGTCCCTAATTTTAATTATTAATTTACATTTAACATTTATAACTTAATTTTTTTTTAAATTAAACTTGTAAAAGCATTTGTGACAGTTTGGATCACAGAAACCTCCTTGGGACTGCCATCTGGTGTGCTTTGACCACCTCTGAGTCTGTTATCCCTGCCAGCTTAGGACTTCAGTGCCCTGCTTGGTTTGAGCCAGACACGCTTGCCTGCTACAAACACAGCCCCAGGTTTGAACCATGTCCCCCAACAGCTGCAGGCTTAACTGAAAACAGCTTAAGAAGTATTCCTGTCTCTAACACTAAGATACCCAGTTCCCAATGGGACCAAACCCCAAATAAATCCATTTTACCCTGTATAAACTTTATACAGGATAAACTCACAAATTGTTCACACTCTCCACTGAGAGATATGCACAGCTGCTTGCTCCCCCGCCTCCTGCTGCCTCAGGTATGAATACATACTCTGGGTTAATTAATAAGTAACAAGTGATTTTATTAAATACAAAAAGTAGGATTAAATGGTTCCAAGTAACAGACAGGACAAAGTAAATTACCAAACAAAATAAAATAAACACACAAGTCTATGCCTAATAGAGTAAGAAAGTGATTACAGGTGAAATCTCACCCTCAGAGATGTTCCAGTAAGCTTCTTTTACAGACTAGCCTCCTTCTAGTTTGGGTCCGGCAATCACTCCCACCCCTGTAGTTACTGTCCTTTGTTCCAGTCTCTTTCAAGTAACCTTTGGGGGTGGAGAGGCTCTCTCTTGAGCTAAAATAGAGGAGTCTCCAAGTGGCTTAAATAGATTTTCTCTTGTGGGTAGAAACCCTCTCCTCCAGCCTATGGAAAAATCCGACTCCAAGATAGAGTTTTGGAATCACATGTCCATGCATGACTAAGTTCCTTACCAGACAGACCACATTCCTGGGAAAGCTCATATGTGGATTGATGTCTCCAAGTTCACTGTTGGCTTAAGTGTTTCTTGATTGGGCACTTACTGAGAATAGTCTTTTCGCAGGAAGCTGACCAAATGCTTCACTGCGGCTACTTAAAATTAAACAAGTACATAGCCAATATTTATAATTTCAAATACAAAAATAATACATGCGTACAAAAAGGGTGAATATATTCACTAGATCATAACCTTTACAGAGATACGTTACATGGCATATGTAGCATAAAACATATTGCAGTTATGTTATATATACATTCATAAGCATATTTCCATAAAGAATTATGGGCTGCAACATCACAGCATTGAAACCCAAAGGGTTAACTACCAGGTTAAGACTGCCAGGAGATGTTGGCTATCACTTAGAATATTTGTGTCTGTTTTGCAATTTTGAATGAAAGACATAGATAGATATTTAATGGATTTTTTTAAAAGCTCATTTATTTTGCACAAACATTTTACTTTTGTTTTTTAAATAGGTGGTTTTATGAAAAAAATTGTGGTTCCTTGCTGTATTGTAAACAGTTTATTGTAAGAGACAAAATAAATATTTTAAACTTACTTTGCTTAGTCTTGCCATCTGAGCCATTGAACTTTCTTGTCTCCTAACATGGTTTTATGCTCCGGAATTTTTTCTTTTGTAGACTGCAAGTTATGAACAGATAATACATTTAAGTCACTTACATTTTTAACTAAAATTTTTATTTGTATTTTTAAGGTTTGAATACGTGCTTCACAGGCAAGGTAACTTTTTTGGCATGGGCTTTAATAATTGCTCTTTTTTTTAGCAATGTGCTGTTTTTACTCTCTTTTTGTATTTTAGCTATTTGAGACTTTAGTAAACTTATTGTTACTTAAGTTTTTTTTTGAAAGGCAATTTTAGCTGCTGCGGTACAATTTATTACTTTTCTATGTACCTATGTTACATTTTTATTGGTATATTTGGAAGCAGTTAGGCCATCTAGAAATTTTTTTGGTTTTTTAAAATAATTTTATAGTTAAATTTTTAAAGTTTTTTTTAAGTAATTTTATAGTTAAACATTTTAAAGTGGATTTTTTATACTTGCATCAGCCAGCACAATTGATTATTTACAGACATATTGATTAGAAAGGACCTGTTCTCTTCAAAATGACTGTACAGTCTTTTTTGTTTGGGGGAGCAGAGGCAGCATAGTGATGGTAGTTGTCACCACTTGACTTTCCCTTTGCATAACTTGTTTGATTACTAAGGATTTCACCAGGCATAACTGTACCGAGTTACACTGCCATAATGGGTTTATTATTAAACCAAACATTCTTTGTTTTTTAACACTTTAACATCCTTTCTAACACTTTTATAACTTCCATTACCGCTATTTATCCCCCTCTGAGTTCTGCAGTGTTAATTTGTGCAAAAGCTTCCTTTAACTATTTATTTTAATTTATTATTTATTAAGACACTTTTTAAGTCCCCACTAACTACTAAATTTTGGTACCATAACTCATCTTTTTTATTTTCCAGAATAACACATTTTTAGCTGACTTTTCCTCAGAGGCCCTCCAAGCTTATTTTTTTTGTTTTTTGTGCTAATTTTTTAAATTAGTACACTTTGCCTGCAAAGTGGTACTCCCTAAATACTGTCCTTGAAGGATGGCTGCTTTCTGCTCTGGATTTATGTAAATATGTAACAGACATTGCTTCTCCCCTACCTCCCAACCTTTTAGAATTTTTTTCCATTTAATTGGTTTCCTCCTTTAAAACTTTGCTTTGCTCTTTATGCTTTTAGCATTCATCCTTCAAGGAGGCATGTTTTATTTGTAAAGTTTTAGCTGCAAGAAATAATCCAAGTAAAACTGCTGCTTTAATTTGGAGTTTCTTTGCATTAGGATAAAAAATCCCCCACCCTAGACTGTATTTTTAAATGGCTGACATTGGGTCCTATTTTTTGAAAATTGCATTCAACAGACCTTTGCTGTGCTTTACCAACAATTAATTAATGGCATTTAAAGGACTTGGCTGTGCTTTACCAAGCATTTTGTAAAACCTAACACCAGTCTTTGCAGTACCTTTTTCAGCAGGTTTTAGTCTTCCCACAATAGTTCTTATAGGGCCCATCCTTAGATTTCACCCATTTCTCAAGCATGGTACTAACTTACTTATATTGAAACTCTTCCAATGTCATGTATCTTAATGCTAGGTTGCAACCATCACACTAAGGCATGCATATATTACCTGCTCCAGATGCGAGGATCCAAGTCATGGCACCACAGTACTGGGGTTCCCCCAAGACCTTTTCTATTTGGTTCCCCTAGAATTCAGTTCAACTCCAGTCTTGTTCCTCAAGTTCCTTTATTTGACATGCACCAAAGCTACACTGGGTTGATCAGACTCAAGTGAAGAGGATGGATATAGGGCATACTACACAGCAAACCTCTTCCTTTTTATAGACTTACACATTACACTGCATTTACTATACATTGCATTACACATTTTGGAATTAGCTTGGTTACTTTGTAGGCGCTGATCCCTATAGAGCATGCTCTGTCTATGCACAATTTACTCTTCACCTCATCTTTACATTCCTGACTTAATTTATCCTTTGTCTCATCAATTGTAAATAGTTCCCTGGATGTTCCCCCTTATTTTAGCTAGTACAGATATTCAGTTTCCAGCTTGCTGATCCATTTACCTTCCTAATCCATTCTCCCAAGAAATACATCTCCCATGTCTGGTTACTCATCGAAAACCAGACCTAAATGCTATAGTACAAAGATTTGGTTGGTACTTGCTTGGAATGACCTGTCATAGCTTGCCCATGATTTTGGAATTTGAGAATAATATGAACATCTAAGCCTCATGATGGTAAATACTTGATATCATACCATTGTATTTGCATATGTTTAATTATACTTTGCAGTTCTTTCAGTGTCAACAGTAAGCTGTATCTACTATAATTTGGGCAAATGAAAGAGCAATATAAAAATATCAAGACATTCAGCTACAACTCCAGCAATTGAACAATAATTTTGGAAACTAAGTAAGGTACATACAGAGATGATATGCTTATGCCAACAAAGATAAAATGCTATAGACATAAATAAAGGCCATGAGAGACCTTACAAATGTTGTTCGCAGATGTTTTAATTTCCCTACATAATCAATTTTTTGTATATTTCTTCCATATTTATCCCCATACCATAATAAAACCATAGAGAAAATGTTTCTGAGTGAAGCTGTCTTGAGCAGCCTCAATGATGCCCTGATGACTGACCAGAAACCAGTTATATTCCATTTTGCAGTTTCTCCCTCACTGGGAGTAAATTTCATCTTTCCACTAAAGTGACAAAGTCTTTTGAAATCTCTGTAATGTGATTCCAGCTATGGTTTTCTTCCTGAGTCAAAATCATGGCATAGAAATCCGAGTCTGGGAGAAAGAGACTTAGTTTTATTTTAAATGATTCTTGTGTCTGGAAAAACATTGCAAGTAACCCTTTTTCCACATTCTAGTTCTACACAAGTTTAGTGATAGCAAAATGTCAATGGATTTTTCCTCCATCCACAGTTAATTCTAATTGTCAGCTCTTCAGGATAGAGATCTATGGACAGATTTAGAAAGATAGCTAGGTGCCTAAAAATGCAGATAGGTGCCCTATAGGGCTTACAGAAGGGTCTACATGAGCTATACACCTAACTCCCATGAAAGTCCATGCGACTTAGGCACTTAACTCAGATATTTTGAAAATCTCGCTTGGTGACTATCTTCAGGCACCTAAATACCTCTGTAAATCTGGCCACTTGTCTTGATGCTTATTTGTTAGCCAGCTAGCACACATTTGATGTGATATAAATATCAACACTTGTCATAATAGTAATGGCTAAGTATCTTGTCAAGAACATGTAATAATAAAGATTGAAAAAGCTCAATGGAGTATAGGAGGAAGGCTATTTCTGAGATCTCTAGAAATATTAAATTGCCGTGCAAGTAGAGATTTTAGGGCCCAATCCTGCAAAATACAGAGCTCTCTCTCCTTTTGTTGATTTGAGAGTGGATGGTGCTCCTAAAAGGCATGAAGCACCTCTCAGGATAAGGCTCTAAAAACGCCCATTTTTACATGTGGATAAAATCTCGAGGAAACATTTTCATTTGCAAATTACATCTGCAGAAAAGATCTGAAAGTAACCAAAGACGTTTTGTTGACAGAATGGTTTGGATCACTTGACAGAATTATTTTATCAACAGAATCAAATTAGAGATTCAACCAAATTAATTTTGTTTTATATTTAAGTTGTGCCTGACAGGATATGTTCAAAGAAAGAGAAGAACACTCTGAGTAGGAAAATATGTCAATTAGAAGGCAGGAGAATGAAGTCTTTGCAACAAATTGTTCACTAAAGGGTAAGAAGTGAGTTTCCAATGTAGATAGCTTCATTAAAGGCGCTTTTTTGTTTTGATAAAATGATTTCCTCTTTTTATTAAGAAATGTTGACAGACCTGTCAACAGCAGAGATTCTTTACTATGCTGTTAAGTCTCTATGCTTCACTCTCATAGTCAGAGCTGGCACTAGTCATAAGCAGACTAAGTAATTGTTTAGGGCCCATATTCACTATTTATTATGTGTTGCAGGGCGGGGGGGGGGCACAAAAATATTCCTGCTTAGGACACCCAGTAGGCTAGCACTGCCTCTGCTCATAGTGTTCATAGCTGCAAGGCAAAAGTCTGGAGGAAAAATGGAAGGCAAAGGAAGTTTTGATCATTTGCCTTCAATTGCAAGTTAAGTTCCTTCAATGTTTCCTTTTCTCCTTTCTTATTAGATATTCAGAAAACAGAAAAAAAACTGAATGATGGCTTTTTGTAGACAAATAAGTACTGAGTCAAATAACGAAAACCAATAAAATTGATATTACCCAGCAAGTTAAAGTACTTTGCAAAGAACATGCACTTACCAGATAACTTAAATCACCCTCCCAATAACAAGAAGAGATTCATTGGCCAAATGGTGTGGAGTTTGCATCCATAAAGAAATCCAATTAGTGTAGCGAACATACAAGTCCTGATCATTAAATAAATTGTGTTGGGATTAAGCCAGTACCTGCAATGGAATTATGCCTGAGTTACACTTTGTCAGAGAGGTCAGAATCAGGCTTATGGGCTTTTGTTTAAGTGAGATTTCCAAGTAGTTTTGATTAGTAATTTAAGATTAGTTGAGACTATTTTTAGAAGGAAGAATGAATCCTTAAAAGTGCTGATTATAAGGAATCTCCTTTGCCTTATAAATGCCCCCTACCATCCCTGGCAGACCCCTTTTTTCCCTTAGATCTGTGGAGTGCTCATCTGGGTGTCCAGGATCCATGCAAGGAGAATGGGTTGGAAAATGGCTGTTCTCTCACCAGCCCCACTGAAATTACTCAGAAAAGCCAATGCTGATCCAGGTAGAATAAATGTTAGCTCAGCCACCCAGACCTTTTGCTGTGTAAGACATGGCCATAGCATAAGCTATAAATACTAAATGCAGTATCTTGGGATAGCATAATTCATTTGCCTTCTGCCTATATAGTGAATTACATCTGTTCTGTATTTTCTTTCTGTGGAAGCAATTCAACATTTTGGGCACTGTGACATTGAAGTGTATCAATATGCAGTAGTATTTTACTGGCATTGCCTTTTATTTCTGTGGAATAAAATACAGAACACTGTGATGGATAGTTGCTGTCCATCAACTGCCTGTACAAAATTAATTTTATGAACAAATGTTTCACTCCACCAGTCCCAAAAATGAGCAGGTAGATTGCATCTGCGAGAACCAATTATTGTCTTGATCATGGAGGATGTCACAATAAGTCCATCCTGTCTACTATAGATCACTAAAGACAAGTCATCCTGATGCAGTATAGAACGGTCAACGGTAGTTCCTAGGGAAGGTGGAATCCTGGGGCCTCACTAAACGTTCACTAAAGATTGTGATGTATATTGCCAGATTCTGACTTCAGTTAAACATGAGTAAATGAACTCAGAACTGGAACTACTGTGTATGAAACTGGAAAATAGCAGAACCAAGAATTCTGGGGAGAAGCTGTTGATTCAGGGCCAACATTTCTGAAAAGGACAGTGCAGTAAGGGAGGATCCAAGCAATCAAAAAATAGTCATTTTGCAGGGAAAATGATGAAAATAGTTATTCTATAGGGATTAGCCACTGATGAAAACTTACTGTTGGAGAAATAGAGGTTACAAGCAGCCCTCACCAAAGGGATTCTCATCATTTTATCATATGGCATTTCAACAGGGATGTTTCAGTCCTATTATCATGTGAATACTTTGGATTGGATTGCACTGAAATGGAGGTGAAAGTTTCTGTGATTAAAAGTCCCATGACAAAATATCACCATGCTGCAGTGGTGAGGGCTGATAGGTTTATAGCAGAATCACTGGGAATCACCACTTGAGTGGTCATATCAAAAGGCCTCAGTCTGGAAAGACTAAAATTCTACTGCACAGAGGCACATGCAATATGTATTACCATTTCCTTTGAGCACAGGCAAGGAATGAGATGTTTTTCCTGTCCTGGTAACCTCACCCCAAGAGATCACTGTAGGAGACAGACGGTGAGTTTCGGGAAGAGGAAGGACTTTCAAAATACTTAAAAGTTCCTAAAAGAGAGAGAAGGTGGGTGAGGTAATATCTTTTATTGGACCAACTTCTGTTGGTGAAAGAGACAAGCACCTGAAGAAGAGCTACATGCAGCTTGAAAGCTTATCTCTTTCACCAGTAGAAGTTGGTTCAATAAAATATATTACCTCACACACTTTTTCTTTTTCCTATCTGTGGTCTAACACAGCTACAACAAAACTGTGAACAAATTCCTAAGTCATTTTCTCTAGAAACACGTTCCACTGAAAACTTCTTTGTATTTGGTTCTCTGATTAATGGGTGATACTTTTTTGGTTGTAGTTTATAAGACTTGAGAGGCATCCTCTTACTGTTTTGCAGCAGGTACACCTTTGGGATACCTCGCTGGCTTCATTCCTTCCTGTCTCAGGTTTCAGAATATGGTGCAAACTCATGAATGTTTACTCATGTGAAGGCCCTTTTGGTTTTATTCTGTCTCCTGTCATGCACTCTGTTTAGATGAGCCTACTAAAAGATATTGAGGTGTGTTACTGAACAGTGCTATCAGCATATAGATGAGTCTCTGCTATGTTTCTAATTTTCATGAGATCTGAAAGCAACAGATTTCCCGCTTCCATGGTGTCTGGCAGAGATAGGAACCTGGATGAGAATAAGTTGGCTGAGACTCAGACCTAAAAAGAGGGAAATTATGCTGGCTGGCAGAAGAAACTTGAAGAACTGATGAGAGCTGTGACTGCTTATTCTGTTAATGGAGTGTATCCTCTCCCTTGCCAAAAGAGGTTCACAATCTTAGGAAAGCTTTTGACATCTGATGGCTAATGAATTTCTAGGTAGCAGTATAATTACCATAGCTCATGATCTATCATTGTGCTATCATTACACCCCAACACCAGTTTGTCAGTGCTTGCTAAACTAGACTGTGAGATCCTTGGGGCAAGAACTTAGAGCAGTCTAAATAAATAATATTGGATTTTATTTCTCATTTGGATCTGAAATAAATAATAACAACATATAATGAATTGAGAGAATTTATAATTAGTTTGACAGAGCTAGGGAGTAATTTTTCTCTTTATCCACACTACAGGCATTGACAACGTAAACTTCTCTACTCAGTCCATACCTAACCCTGCCACAGAGTGGCTGCAAGGTTTTGGGGCCTATACAGGGTTAGTAGCCAGCTGATCCTTAGGCTATGTCTATGCTACACACTTAACTCAGGTGATTGATACCTATGTTTGAGCTCCGAGTTAGCCTAACCCAAGTATGAGCATGAAAAGTCTTATCCCTACTGTGTTCTTGCTGTTTTTGCACTGACCCATGTGTGTCTGGGGGCATATCCCAGGGTCCTTTGTGTCTCAGGTCCTTTGTGCTGAGACACTCTGGGATTCTTTCATAGTCAGTTGTGTCAAATGCAGAAGAATCTGTCTGTTCTTTCAGAGGAATTGTGGGAAGAGATTGGAGAATTATCAGCAATTGAATGATTCTCACTGAATTCACATTACAAAGTGGGTGGGTTCCAGCCTTAGTTAGATTGAAGTCCAATTTGTTATATATGCTTCCCCCACTCCACCACTACCCACACCCATACCCACAACTATGCTGGCCTGGGCTTAAACTGACTCCAAATCTGAGTCTGAGGTTTTTATTTGTGAGTATAAGAATGGCCATACTGGGTCAGGCCAAAGGTCCATCTAACCCAGTATCCTGTCTTCTGAATTTATCATTACCTTCACATAAGTAAATATTCAGGATGAATATACACCATATTCTGAAACCTGAGACAGGAAGGAATGAAACTAGTGGGGTATACGAAAGGTGTATCTGCTGCAAATGGCAGGTGCTTCAGAGAGAACAAACAGAACAGGTAATCATCAAGTGGATGATAGAGGAGTTAGGGCTAAGACCTGGCTATAAGCTGAGTTAACTGTGTAGTGCACATATTCCTTTAGACTGCTAGCAGAAGTGTTAATTAGTGGTGTTTTTTATCTATAGGCACCTGTCTGCTGAAAAATGGATTGAATCCATTAGTCATTTCTTAAAGGTTGTTTTTAAAATTTTTGCCTGCAGCCTTTCTTGTACTATCAAGTGTGGCTGGATTGGTGACCATGTGGGTGTAACGACTGGCACCATATGACACAGTAGATTGTAGTTCAAATGTGAATCTTCATATCCTTTTCTACTCAGGTGAATATTTTATGTTGTTAGCTGAATAATATTTGACTGGAAAAAACTCGGCTTTTCCCGTTTGACAAAATGTATGAAACTGGCATACATACATGTTTACGATTCTTTCTTTCGTTCTTTCGTTCTTTCTTTCTTTTCATGAATGGTGAAAAAGTCTATTATAAGTGTGAATATTTTAGGGATAGGCCCAGGCCTGGATCTGAATTTTGAAACTTCAAAGTCGGGGGTGTTTGGATGTGGATTTCTAGTTCAGACTACAATAGAGTAGGAATCTGATACAAAATATAGATACAGATCAGAGTTCAGCTTCTGAACTTCACAAGTTACTCAAAATACAGGAGTGCTTGAATCAATGATTATTCCCCCTCCTGTCTTGAGAGTTATTTTTTTCCCATTGTCTGAAATATGAGCCAGGCCTCACTCACCTCATTTTTTTCCAATTGTGTTAGATGTGATCTAGCAGATGGCTTTGGCAGTTTTACCCATGCCTCCAACCAGTGGTAATTAACCTTTTTACCTGACAGATGAAGTGCTAGTAATGGCTTCATTTGACATGTCATGCAAAACAGAAGCCTGGTTAATTAAGAAAATATTCATTTTGGGGAACCATTCTGGAAGTAGGCACAGGCTATGAGAGACATTACTATAGTATTATGGATGGTAGAGAAGTTTTTACCTTAACATGTACCCAACTTCAGTTAATTACAATCTGTCACAGTCCATTGGTCTCTAGAGTTTGAAGTAAATAGATGTTGACATATATATCTCTACATCTAGATATATGTTTAAATTCATATAGCTACATGAATATATATGAGGTTATTTCATATGGGAAGCAATGCAAAAGAAGCAGTAATTAGATATTTTGGACACCTATTTTTATGATTTACTGAGCATTGATTACCACTGGTTCATAGCTGTACTCAAACCTGTTTTGTATGAATATTTCTGTGCATGGTAATGAGACAAATGATACTTTACAAGACAGCAGACATACATAGTCATTTGATACCCAGCATAAAAGTTATTTTAATTAAGCAACATTAGTGAAAATGTGAACATTAATTTTAAATTTAACCTGATACTAGTAAGGGTTGGGGTTTTTTTGCATTCTAAATTCAACATTTAGGTGCTGATTTATGATGTTTGTACATGAGACTTAATGAGAAATTCCTAAAAAAAGGCACTTCATATTTATTTCTCACAGGTGCTATTCTTTTGCATCAGAGAACAACATAGCTGGATGTTTAATCTTTTGCCCCCTGATGACCATAATGAACAATTAGATTTATGAGTCATTGTAAACTCTCCTCATTACCATTTAATATTGCAACTGCACAAGAAAAAATCCAGAGGTAATCTCAGCGTGTACCACCAGAGTTAATTAAAAGAAAAAAATGGGGGAACTCCCCAAAGCTTTTGAACTTATAGAAGTCTTTCTGCCAGAAGGATTCCAAAGTGCTCTACACAATGTGAACCTGATCCAAAGCTCCCTGAAGTCAATGTAAACAGTTCCATGGACTTCACTGGATTTTGAATTAGGACTCTCTCTCTCTGTCTGTACATACATAATATAAACATATACATATTTCTCCTAAACCTCCTTATACTAAAGTCAGTTTTTAACAGACATGATCTCACTACTAGCAGAGTTTCATAACCTCCAAGTGCTACTTTTCCTCCCTTGATTTTCAGGTTATGTTTCTCCATTAACCCAACTGAAGCTTATTGTGGACCAAACTATATACCAGTGTTTGTTATAATGGCATCTCTATTATGCAATCCTGATTTAAACATGTACATACTATTGCTGGTGGATTCCCACAGCCATAATAATTAATGAGTGACTAATTAGTGTGATTAGACATGATCCACAGAATACAGTCTGAGAACCAAATGTCTTATATTGTAATATTTTCCTGAATCAGGTAAAACTCCATATATGATGGTAAGACAAAAAAGGAAGGTAACTAAAAAGGGATAATTTACATCCAGAAAAAAACTGAACATATATCATAACTATGGTACTGACTAAATAATGAATGATACCATGCTAAAAGGGATTTTTATGAATATCAGTTGTTTCTATAAAAAGCTGGATACATAAATTAATATTTCCCTTGAGCTGTGTTGCTTATCTACTCTCACTTGCTCTTTCTCTGTTCCTACTTCTTATATGTGAATGTGACATTATTTCATTGATTTATTTTTTATGTATTTAGCTGATGATTTGGGAGGTAATAAAAACCCACTAAAGTCCATTGAAAGAGTGGGTTATGGATCAGGCCCATAGATGGTAGTGTGCAAGCACTCTCACTCCAAATATTACTCTACCTTTGTGCTTTGGTTTATGTAAAAGGTACAACTGGTTGAAATATCTTCATTGGAACATTTTTTGAGGAGAGATTGATTTTTGATCCAAATATTTTTATGGAAAATATTAATGATGGTCAAAAGTTTCAAGGTTTATTGGAAACTGAATATTTTACCAAAAATGTTTTTCAAATACAATTTCCTCACCCCCCAAACAAGTCTTTGAATAGATTCTTGGTTTTAGTTTCCATTTTTCACTGCAAAATTTTTTTTTGGGGGGGGGAATAAAAATAACAAAATAAAATTCTGTAAAAAAAAGTTTTACATTTTTGACAAGTTATGATAAATATACTGATTCAGAAACTGTGTTCAGTTTTTCATTTACCTCTGCAGTCTACACTCTCTCACCTTTCACCATTCTTGAATATCAAGCTTTTCCCATATTGTCCCATCCTAGCAGACATTCTGTAGAGGTATGCATTGTTGATTCACTCTTCCAATTGACACCAAAGCTTAAAACATTTCCTTTGTAGTCTCTATTCTTCTTAACTTTATTTCTTCATGTCAATTTGTTTGTGAATTTGTTTTAGTAAAGTGAAAATTTAATCTCCATCTTTGGAGATCAGCCCTGCATGGTGACTTGTGGAGTATCATGCTAATCTTTGCAGCATTTCTGGGCTCTGATTTGTCCAGTCTGCTGAAGTATTGACTGAATTTATTTTAACATGGTATGTGCATTAGAATATCAATAATGGCAGAACTAATGGAAACTGATAAACTGACCCAGCCTCAATATCCAGAATGTCTAAGGTCATTCTTTGCTGAGCCAGAAAGAAATTGAGTCAGTAACGGATAAAATGTTATGGTCTGGATAAGGATATTATTTTGGAAAACAATGAAACAATTCTCATGTTGCATTTATTTCCAGTAACATGAGATTAACACTATAGTAAGAGCTGTGTGTCTATTATATTATAATGCCAAACAACTCTGTTTGCCTGACTAAGGTCGTGGTAGGAAGGTTTCTTGTCCCTTACTGTAAGAAGTTGATTATTATTTGCTAAATATCATTCTGGTTTGCCAATGGATGACCTTATTCTTAACATTCTGGCCACGGAGCTCACGTCAATAGATTGGCCTTCATTACTTCTGCCTTTATTGATTTTTCTAATGGGTAAACCATGTTAAATAAATAAAGCCAATACTTTAGTAGAGCAGACAAAGCTGAGTTCACAATCATTTTTGGAGAACATGAGGTTGCCTCAATCTGCTGGACTGGTGTCCAAATCTGGGTAGAATAACAAGGAAAATGGGTTAGGGAAAAATAATGTAAAAGTGTGGAAATAAAAACTATAGGGAAAAGAACAGAGGAAATCACAAGTCATAAGAGATCAGCAGGGCTTCTTGGGCTAGGGTTAGAGTTACTTAGGGATGGGTTGCTGGGTTAAAGTTGGGTTTGGAGTCAGTAGGGCTCCCTGGGCTAGGGATAGGCTTAGGTTTGGGGTATCTAGGGCTCCCTGAGCTAGGGTTATAGTTACTAAAGGTAGGACTCATCCAGCTAGCATTAGGCTTGATGTCAGTATGGCTCCCCTGGTTTGGCTTAGGGTTACTAAGAGTAGTGAACCCTGTAGTAAGGGTAGGCTACGGGTCAGTAAGGCTCCCAGGATGGATTAGCCTTAAGGTTGGTAGGGCTTCCTATCTAGTGCTGAGCTTGTGGCCACTATAAATCCTTTGGCTTGGTTAGAGTTACTAAGAGTAGGATTCTTAGGGCTCAGGTAAGGCTTAGGGTGAGCCGAGCTCCTGGGTTCAGGGTTACTAAGGGTAGCGCTCCCCATGTTAGGATTAGGATTGGAGTCAGTAGGGCATGCCAGGCTAGTGTTAGGGTTAGGGTTACTAACGGGGGTGGAGGAGGCTCCCAGCACTAGGGATATGATGACAAACGATAGGTCAGAAGGGATCCCTGGGCTAAGGTTAGAGTTACAAAGAGTAGAGGTCTCACTCACATCCCTATCACATAGGAATCCTCTGGATAGGGATAGGGATGCAAAGGGTAGGGCTCCCCATTCTAGATTTAGGCTTGGAGACAGGCGGGCTCCCCTGGCTCAGGTTAGGCTTACTAGGGTTAGGGTTCCCTGGGCTAGGGTTAGGGTTACTAAGGGTAGGAGTCCCTGGGCTAGGGTTAGGCTTGAGGTCAGTATGGCTCCGCTGGCTTGGCTTAGGGTTCCAGTGGTAGGGTAAGGCTTCAGGTCAGTAGGGCTCCCCTGGCTAAGGTGAGGGTTATTAAGGGTAGGTATTCCTAGGCTATGTTTAGGGTTACTAGGGGTAGGTCTCCTCAACCTTATTTTAGGGTTATGTTGTAGTGTGTCAGTGCAGACACAGCCTACTCTGACTGGAGGGATACTCCCACTGGTCTAAGTAATCCACCTCCATGAGAGGTGGTAGTTAAAATGATGGAAGCATTCTTCTGTAAACCTAGTGCTGTCTACACAGGATTTATGTTGTCTTAATTATGTCACTCAGGTTGTGGATTTTTTGCATACCTGAGCGACATACTTATGGTGATATAATTTTCTAGAGTAGACAAGGCCTGAGTGCAATATACTTGTTTCAAATAGCATCTTATTGAGGGACGGTAGCTTTTCTTTAAACTCTTTGAGAAATGTTATTTAATAATATATACTAAATCTATAGCTGCTCTGAGTAGTGACAATAATAATACACATGATAAAGACATTGATATTGAACTAGTTAATAATCTAATCTAATCAGAATTTGTGTTAAAAACCAATTACGTTAGTTTAATGGGAAAATATAATATAACTCCAGATTTTTCCTGTTAAGTTAACATTATAGACTTTAATGAATACCTTAATTAGACATCAATATTGATACACAC
This sequence comes from Dermatemys mawii, assembly GCA_007922305.1. Classification (NCBI taxonomy): domain Eukaryota; kingdom Metazoa; phylum Chordata; order Testudines; family Dermatemydidae; genus Dermatemys; species Dermatemys mawii. The sequence goes on from ML677377.1 coordinate 9,401,659, forward strand.
ATTTTATAAATAAAATTCAGTTCTGAGTTCTCTACACAGTCAGACGTATTAAAATAATCTTATTATGATGACTAAAGGACAAATAATTTTAAAAACCTCCTGCTTCTGCTGTAGAGAATATGGTGAAGGACAGTTATTCAAAACTAATCAAACATGTGGGAGCAGGTTAGTCTTGCACTAGAGATGAACTTCTAACACTAACCACTAAAAGTACAATGGACTTTCTTACCTACATGCCTCGTAGTTACATACATTTTATTAACTAATACTTTTTACCTGCAGCACTCTCTGGGCACCCTTAACTGCCAGAGGAGGACTGTAAGAACACAATCAACCTTGAATCTCTCTTCCTCTATCCTGGGTACTTAGATGGCCCCCCATTACTACATTATCTGAGTGCTTCCTGTGAGATAGGAAAATACCATAATCTTCCTTTTATGGATGTGGGGAACTGAGGTATAGAGAGCCTAAGTGACTGGCTCAGGGTATCACAGGAAGTCTGTAGGAGATCAAGGACTTGGATCCAGGTTTCCCAAGTCCTAGGCTACTGCCCTAACCACTTGCCCATACGTTCTCCATCTTGCAGTTGTGCTGTCCCAGGAGATACCAGCAGACAAAGTATGACTCCGAGTATCACAAGTCAGTCCCTAGATTCCTCCTTGCTCTAGGGAGGAAGTAACTGTATTAGCTAACCACCTGGCACCGATTATTTCCCCCTCCTTGCCAGTTCACTGTATTAGTTGGCACATTTTGGGAGGAGCAGAATCAAGGCTCCACTCATTTCCCCATCTCTAGCTGCCCACTCTTCATCCATAGGAGCGCCAAAGAAGCTGTCCTTTGTGCTGTAATCTGGGAAGCCTCCTTACTGCCCTGAATGGGCATGTAAGAGAGCTCTGTTCTTGTCAATAGAGCCGAGCTGCTTCTGACTTCACTCTTATTGGTTTTATGCTTTTTTAATGTCATTTACTTCAGTGGAATGACTCCTGATTTACACCAGTTTAAAGGAGAGAAGAACCAAACTGCTGATCTTTAAATGCTGTGGATTCTCTGACAATAGAAGCTCAAATTGCAGTAGGAATGACTAAACCATTCATTGTTCTAAGGCAGATAAACTGGAGGTTTCTCGGACAGTTTTCTCTGTGTGGATATTTCAGAAGACACCTGAAATCAAGGTCCTGCAGATGAGTTAATAATCCAAAAGATTATTTAAGAGATGAGATTTGTTGTGCCAGCCTATGACAGAGTTTCCTCACCCTTCCACCCCAGACATGGCTGCATTTCAGTGGTGCTGCTTCATCAGTGCTTAGGGTTCCTGTTTAGTATTAAAGGGCAGATTATTTCTGGCCCCCTGTATGAGTGTGCAAAAGAGAGAAAGTGCAGAAGAAGCCTCTCCCTACATTGGTCCATTTATGCAGAGGGCCAAATATAATAGGATTCCTTGTATTTAGGGAGCTGTTGGCTCTAGCATCTGCAAAGAGAGCAAAGGTAAATGGTCCTCCTGCCTTACGGTGGCCAGTGCAATTGGCTGGGTTCAGAGGGGAAAGGAGGCTTTCCCTCTTGTATTCCAGAGCTCTCTGAGGCATTGGCTGCTTCAGACATGATGCCTCCACAGCATCTCTGAACTGGTCCCAGTGAAGTCCTATGCACATTATTCTCCGATGGAATTTTGACATCTTGTCTATTCTAAAAGACAGTGGAGTTTACTACTAGCAGCTGAGCGACTCTACAGTTTTTCTTAAACACACAGTTATGTCATTAATTGGATTGTTGTCAGTGTGACTGGAAGCTCTGTTAGTGCACTGCCAAGCTATACTAATATACAGTGGGAAATACTCAGGTTTCTACAAGTAATTCAATAGGAAGAAGAATTTATCTGGATTTCTTTTTCCAAGAAGAAATTTTGCCACATTAAATCTAGCTTATTCCGACACAAAGTGATTACAATCTGAGCATTATGACGGGAGGGAACTCTGATGGGATGACTGGTTATCTAGGATGACTGAATGGGTTTGAACTCTCTGGCCAAGTGTTAGAAAAATATAGCCAAGACATTCTATAGAAACAAGAAACACTCTGCTATCAAAACACTTTGAAGGTATTTTGTATTCTTGTGCTTCACCATGTACAAAGTTCAGCTGGTATCCATTACAGTACCCATACACCTTGACATGACTTAGTATAGACAATTCTTAATAAGCAGGTTAATTTGATTTTCTCTCTGCAAAGAAAGAAATAAGTTAATTTGCTTTTCTCTCTCTCTCTCTCTCTCTCTCTCTCTGTGTATGTGTTAAAAACTTTCTGTTGCCCTTGGATTCATTTTAATTTAAGCTCTTTGTACTTGATATGACATATTGTCGTATGAAGTACAAACACTATATGTTTTTTACATATATAGTGATTTTTCTGTCTCTTTTATCCTTTTGTTGTTGGCTGATGGAATGAATTAAGTTCATAAAGAGAACATTTCAACTTTTGCTTTGCCTTCTAATCTTGGGAGCTACTTTATTGAGGTAACACTTGTATAAAGTGGGCATATGCTATTGAATCAGAAGATTTATTTCCAGAGCCATGTTCAGATTTTAACTAAATTGTTTTGCTGATCATATTGTTTTCTTTCTTTATATTATAAGAACACTCTTGCTAATTTGGGGACTATCAGAGCATATATCATGCTTTATCTGTTGTCATGGGTACATTTGCTTTAATGTATTTCATTCTAATGAGGAATATTGCAACCTCCTTTGATTTCATTAAAGCTCGGCTTGATTCTTTGAAATGCCTTGATTTTTACACAGCATAAAGCAGTATTAATTTTCACAATGTATTCACAGAAATGATATTAAAATAAATTTAGCTACTACACTTCACAGTATATTTGTCATGTACGCTCAAGCTAAGGTTTAATTGCCTGACTTCTGACTAGAGGAAAGCTGTGAAAAAGTCATAAACTTGTCAGTTGGCCTGAAAAACATGGTTTGCTCTACAGTTGCCCTGTTAACACATTGAAAGAGGTGTTGATTTGAGTCCTTTAAAAGACATCTCTACACTATTTGGCTCAGCACAGCAGTTGGAAAGTTCCCCTGATGACATGCACTTCTCACTATGTGTAAACTGTTAAGTAAAAAAAAGTTTTGGTTAAAATTGGGACTTTTGATCTACATCTGACAAGAATATTTTCAGAATCACTTATGTTATCTAAGACATCAGGAGATGTCTTACACTACATGGGAAATAAATCTCCCTCATTATGAAATGGATAATAACATTGTGATATACAATTTAACATTAATTTAGCTATTTTGTCAAGGTTCTTGTTTCGTTAGGAATTTTTTCAAAGGCAAAATCTGCTTTTCATGTTCGCTAATTCACCACTCCCATTTTTGCTAATGCAAAAAGTTCTTTACTGCTAACATGTCCCATCAACATTTACTTTTCAGTAAAATGGTCCAAATTCATGAGACTCATGGGAAACTAACAGAATCTTGTGAAATTCCTGTGAAATGACATAACATATCACACAAGCCAAAATATTACTGCAAACATTTTGTAACACAGATAGGAATCTAAACTTAAATACTGGAGTTTTGAACTGTAGGGAAGTCTGGAGTTGGATCCAGATAAAAAGTATGCCTTTCCCTGTAGAAATTCTTATAGTCATTATCATACAAAAAAGTCCTTATGATTTTTTTATTAACTATGTGAACACACAGTCACTTGTGTGGTAGTTATGACCCAAACCCAACATGGGTTCCTGTTGTAGTTATGACTCCCCATGTTTCAGCTGTAATTTTTCCTAAAGATTCTTGGAGCCCTCAACTGTGTACTAATCTTTAGTAGGATATACCAGACTGGCTTCAGTTTGTTGAGTTTACAAATTTTTTACAGGGTTGAATAAAAAATATTAACAGCAAAAATGAAACCATTTTCTAAAAATAATCTATCCTCATAAAGGACAGCTGAATAAAATACATTTGAAAATTGGCACAGAATAACTACAAAGCTTTTGGTAGGGAATCACCTGAATGCCAAGATGTCTTGGGTTTGTTCCCAGCCCCATCACAGCACCTTGGACGAGTCATTGAGATTCTCTGAGCTGCAGTTTCCCAGTCTGCAAAATAAGCAGAATAATTCTTACTGCCTCCCCACTTTTGTAAAGCATTTACTATCTTGGGCTGAGAAGTGCTAGATATGTGCTAAGTATTATAATATCATTATTATTGATAATAATAATGCTAATAATATTTGTATTGAATTCTTCCAAATCCCTTGAAATCTAGAAAACACACATACACATCAATTGAAAAATACACTAGTAATATTTCATCTGAATTTGGTTAACTCTGGCAAAGATCTGAGTGTCAGAATCATGTTTTAAACTGAATCTTAGTCACAACCGTAACTACAGCAAGATACCTCTCTCCATAATGAAGCTGTGTGAGCAAAAACAGTTTGCCCCTAGGCAACCTGGCAGAGCTGAATAAACCTGAAATTGACAGACTAACTCTAACATTACTAAAGGAAATAAGTAGAATGATAGAGATGGATAATACTAAGCGTATAGAACCTGTTGGGCTATGGTTTACTAAAAGAATAGCACAGAATTGAAAAAAATGAAGAAATTCTATTCCATTCATAGAATCATAGAACTAAAAGGGACCTTGAGAGGTTATCTAGTCCAGTCTCCTGCACTCCAGACAGGACTAAGTATTATCTAGACCAGGGGTCTCAAACATGCGGCCCGTGGGCTGCATGCGTCCTGCCAAGCCATTCCCTGTGCCCCGCAATGCTCTCCCCGCTCCCCTGCAGCCCCCCGCCAAGCTCCCCGTGGTCCCCTGCTCCCCCCGCCAAGCTCCCCATGGTTCCCCTGTCAAGCTCCCCGCAGCCCCCCACCAAGCTCCCCGGGGCTCCTGTCAAGCTCCCCGTGCCCCCCCGCCCCCCCGCCAAGCTCCCCATGGTCCCCCACCATGCTCCCTGCAGCCCACCTGCCAAGCTCCCCACGGTCCCTTGCCAAGCTCCCCGAGGCTGCCCCGCTCCCCCAAGCTCCCCAAGGCCCCCCGCCCCCCCACCAAGCCCTCTGTGGCTCCAACCAAGCTCCCTGCAGCCCCCCAGCCCCCCTGCCAAGCTCCCCACGGCTCCCGCAGCCCCCTGCCAAGCTCCTGGCGCCCCCTGCCTTCCTCCCTGCCTACTTCCAGGCACTTAGCACTTTCCAGGAGGGAGGTGGGAGGAGCGGGGAACTGTGTGCTCAGGGGAGGAGGCGGAGCAGGGGTGCGACCTCATGGAAGGGGTTGGGTGGGGGGCAGGGCCAGGGCAGGGAGGGGGGCGTATCCGTGATGTGGCCCTCGGGCCAATGAACTAGTTCTCATGCGACCCTCGTGGTGATTTGAGTTTGAGACCCCTGATCTAGACTATCCCTGACACTGTTTGTCTAACCTGCTCTTAAAATCCTCCAATGATGGAGATACCACAACCTCCCTAGGTAATTTATTCAAGTGCTTAACAAACCTTAAAGTTGGGAAGATTTTCCTAATATTAACCTAAATCTTCCTTACTGCATCTTAAGCTTATTACTACTTGCCCTGTCCTCGGTGGATAAAGAGAACAATTTATCATTTTCCTCTTTATAACAGCCTTCTATGTACTTGAAGACTGTTAGTGTGTCCCGGATTAGTCTTCTCTTCTCAAGATTAAAACAAGTCCATTTTTGTCCATTTTTCCTTGTAGATCATATTTTCTAGGACTTTACTCATTTTTGTTGCTCTCCTCTGGACTTTCTCCAGATTGTCCACATGTTTCCCGAAGTGTGATATCCAGAACTGAACACAGTACTCCAATTGAAGCCTTATCAGTGCTGAATAGAGTGGAAGAATTGCCTTTTGTGTCCTTCTTACAACTCTCCTGCTATACATCCCAGAATGATGTTCCCTTTTTTTGCAACAGTATTATATTGTTGATTAACATTTAGTTTGTGATCCTCTGTAACCCCCAGATCCTTTTCTACAGTCATTTCCTATTTTGTGCAACTGATTATTCTTTTGTAAGTGTATCATTTTGCATTTGTCCATATTACATTTAATCCTATTTATTTTAGACCATTTCTCTATTTTGTCACAACAATTTGAATTGTAATCCTGTCCTCCAAAGTGCTTGCGCACCCTTCCAACTTGGTATCATTTGCAAACTTTATGATGGTATTCTATATGCCCATTATCCATATAATTTATTATGATATTGAGTGGACACAGACCCAGGACAGATCTCTCTGTGGATCCCACTCAATATACCCTTCCAACTTGACTGTGAATCATTGATAACTATTCTCTGAGTATGCTTTCCCAACCACTTGTGCATCTTATAGTAGATTTGTCTAAGTTATATTTCCCTAGTTTGCTTATGAGAAGGTCACATGATAGTAGGTAGTAGACAGCAACTGTGAAAAATCAGCACGGGTTGGGGGATAATAGGCACCTCTATTTGACAAAGACCCAAATATTGGGACTGTCTCTATAAATTGATACATCTGGTCACCCCATGTGAGACAGTATCAAAAGTCTTAGAGGAGGTCTACGCTAGCGGGGGTGGGGGGTGTTGACCTAAAATATGCAACTTCAGCTATGTGAATAGTGTAGCTGAAGTTGGCGCATCTTCGATTGACTTACCTGGCATCCTCATGGTGTCAGTGGGCTCCTCTGTCAACTCCGCTTGCACCTCTCGGTGAGCTGGAGTACCGGAGTCGACAGGGAGCACCTTTGGGGATTGATTTATTGCGTCTAGACGATGCGCGATAAATTGATCCCTGATAGATCGATCAGTACCTGCCGATCTGGCAGGTAGTGAAGACCAACCCATACTAAAGTCAAGAAAAATCACAACTACTGCTATCCCCCCATCTACGAGGCTTGTTACCCTGACTATGCAGGATATTAGGTTGGTTTTACCTGATTTGTTATTGACCTGTCCTAAGAGTCAATATGGATTTGTTTACACTACGTGGCTAAGTTGACCTAAATTACTCAACTCCAGGTATGTGAATAACATAGCTGGAGTTGATGTAGTTTAAGTCAACTTATTGTGGTGTCTACACCATGCTGGGTCAATGGGAGAAACTCGTTCCGGTGGAGTACAGGAGTCGATGGGAGAGTGATCTGCAGTCGATTTATTGGGTCTTCACTAGGCTTCCTAAATCAACCACTGATGGATTGATCCATGGTAAGTGCAGATATATACCCTTACTTATCACATTTTCTTCTAGGTGCTTACAAGTTCCATTCAGGTTTTGTCTTATGTATCTTTACCCTCATCACTGTAGTATCTGAGCACCTGTCATGTGTGGTTCATCCTCTCCCCTTGGCTAATTACATATGGTGTGCAGAATTTTGTTCTGGCACATTGTTTTTGTTATTTATTTATATTTCAACACGTATGAAGCAAGGTTAAAAATAAAGCTTAATCTTCCACTGTGGAGAGGCTGCTTTGCATGACCCTGCAGGCCAGTTCTGACCCTGAAGTTGGCATAGCTGGTCATGGAAGGATCATCTTTGTTCAAGGATTCCTCCAGTGCCATGTTTTAGTTTAAGAGGGGAAATTGACTCACATTGTTTTATCTGGGGTTTGTCTGCCCTTCTGAAGTACTGACAAGGTAATCATAATAATGTTTTGTTTGGCTAGAATTATGTTTTGCCAGACAAGATTAATTTTAATTATGCTGGACATAGAAATAAAGAGATGAATATCAGTAGGTACAAGGACATAAGGAAGTGTCCTGAGAAAACTAGTATAATTCTGTATTAATTGGCATTAATTAATGTTCTTACTGTCATGGAAGTAAAAGTAAATGCTGTAAATGTAGCTAAATTTAATTTTTACATTCTTTTCAACACTATTCCTATAGAGATGTAGACATCTGCTACACAGATAGAAGGATAAAATATTTAATTACTTTATAAAAGGAAGTGCATTTAAGTTCTTATGTTGAAGGATATTTGAAGCTCTGAAAAGCCTCATTACATGCAGATTACCTTGTGAAAGAGTAATCATTAGATCTCTTATGAAAAAAACTTAAAACATGGACTTGAAGGGCTGTATACACTTGGTTCCAGTGATAGGCCTGTGCAGGTTCCAGTGATATGCCTATGCAATTGCCATTATCACAGGAGATTGTGCTTACCTGTTTAGAGTTGTGCAAAGCTTTCTGAATAAAACTCAGAATCAGGTGAAACTCACCTAATCTTGAATTATATTACAAACAAAAAACTTAAGTTTTAACAAAGAATATGTTGGCTGTTTTGCAGGATCTTCAGAAAAGCTGAGCAAACCTGGGCAGATTTAAAGTTTCAAATGAAATGTACCATTTTGAGTTATCGTGGCTTTGACTTGAAACTAGGTAAAATGTGAAAATTTTTGATGAGTTTCTTTTAGGATTTTGAAGGGTTTTTGAACTCATCTAAATCTAATGGATTGGTGTGGCACTTGGCAATCCAAGCCAAGTGTGATTCAACACAAAATTGTGCTGGTCAATGGGGCAGGGGCTGGATTTCATCTCTGAGAACCTTTTGCCTGACTTTGCTCACTCCCTGTCCACTTGCTATGATTTCATAGCTTTTCGTGATTGAGCCCAAAATCAGTAAAAAGGTTTTTAATTAACCAAAACTGCCCAATTCCATATAGGTCTACTGCCTAAATGATTCCAGAAATATAAATGTGAAGAATGGGTGCTTCCTGAAATAGGGTTTATGCTAAACATCTCCACTGAATTGAACTAAAGATTGACTGATTAGAATACCAGATAATATTTCTGGGGCTATACTCAATAAATAAAATGTAGCCATAGCCTTGTCTACCTCACAGAGTGTTGTGAGCGTGGATTGCTTAATATTTGTAAAGGGCTTCATAGATAAAAAAGATGGTACAAATGCTGGGCTGAATTCCAGATTCAAGGACTCTGGAAATCTTTTGGAAACTTTGGAAAATTTGAGGTGGTACAGTCTACTGATTAGGACTCAGGAGAGCAGTTTCAGTTCCCTTCTCTGTCAGATTTGCTGTGTGACCTTGAGCAAGTCACTTAGTCTCTCTGTGACTTAGTTCCCCATCTCTAAAATGAAGATAATACAACACTCCTTTGAGGTAGGATAGGCTACGGGTAAATACATTAATGATTGGCACTCAGACGCTAGGGTGACAGCCCATCTTCCATGGGAAACTTTGGAGAAATTCTACTTTCCCAGTTATTTATTGCAATCTGTAGCCCATCTTTTGGGAGGCTTCTGACCTTCAAATTGGAAATTAGGAAATAGCCCAAGAAAACATATTTTAAACATGACAAGACACAACTATGGCTTCTGTGACTGAGATAGGGACTCATTAGAAAGAAGAGTCTCATGCGTGGCTCCCGACATGACTGTAGTGAATGAGTCTCTCTTTTTGTGTGCTACCCGTGATTCACTGCATATTTATCGTGACCATTATCTAATGAGCAAAGCCTTGAAGAAGCAGCAAAACCTCAGTCACCAAAGGCCTGGAAGGCTGGGCAGGATCAGCAGGGTATTGAAAAGAAGTACTAGGTCTTGAGTGACTGCTCAGTCAAATAAATGAGATTTAATGAAGTTGAATATGATAAAAAAATTGTTCCTAAGTTGCAATATGAGATTCTGTTTCTGGAAAGCATGTAAGTGCATGCTTGAATCCATGCCTATTCAAGACAGCTTTGAACCGCATATGTAATTATAAGCATTTGCTTACCACCATTGATTTTGTGTGCTTAAGTGTTGTCCCGAATAGAGTTGCTTATCCAGAATTATGACCTGAGATTTGGGATCCCTGAAAAAAAAAAAAAAAGAAAAGTGTGGGTGGAGGGGGAAATAAACTCAGACCAGAGTTGTACCAAGAGTAAGAGAGGATAGAGTAACATCAAGTGGAGATCCGAACTGCGAGCCGATCTGTGAACTGACAATATGCCCCAACAGTGAGTTAGTCTCTAGTTGGGTACGGCAGTAAACATGTTATACCAGTGAAGCTCAGTTAGTGTGATTTTGAACTAGTTGCAAGGATAGAATGATTTTATTGTGTCTATGGTAGTTGTAGGTAAGTTAGTCAGGATGGGATCTCTCTAACTAGAATTAAAAAGGAGAAAAAGGTAGGAGGAACTACTTGTGCAAAATCTTCTGAAAACACAACAACATTTTATAGTAAGAGCCCCAAAACAGTGTAGTGACATTATTATAGCTGGAGCATTACTGTAGAATACTCTGACATTGGTGTAAGGGTATTTATCTACCAATTCCAAACCAACACCAATTTCAGGATAAAGCTAAAAAAAATGTATTCTCATTTTTTTTTCAAAAGCCACAGGAGTTTTGTAACTATGTTATTATCCTTTTACTTAGTTCTTAATTTACCCCAATGCTGCTTGACATTAAACTGTTAAAGCCATGGATTATAAATTCAAAATAACTTTTACATTCTGGCACTGAGCTAAAGCTCTTGCTTTGTCTACTAATGCTGAATAATGAAAAATAATTAACTTTAAATTAAGCATTGCATTTTATTATGTAACAGTATTAGTTATAAAGAGAATTGCAAAAGGCATTTTTAAGTGTAAGCACAAATCAATTATAGACAAAGAATAAATTATATCTACTGAAGAAAGTAATATGTTTATTGGATGAAATGCCTGTTCATAAAGTTGAGCTTCAGTACTATCCATGGTTTGCATAACATATATTATACTGAAAATTAAGAGAATTTCTCCATCCCCCACCACCAGTTATAAACTAGCTTCAATTTCCCAGTTTCTAGAGGTACACTTCTATAGTGACTAGTTAACTGCATCACTGTCATGTGTGTACATTTGTCACTGGCAAGTACTGTACTGAAAATGACTTTGTACATTGTCACAAACTGGTTAGATGAAGTAGATGAATAAACTGAAATTCTCCATAATTCTATGTACCCACAGCCAGTTTTATATTACTTGCCTTCAGAAAATTACCCAGAACATCCAATATCATAAGAAATGTTGTTTGTTGGTATTTCCAGCTTGACTGGAAAAAGGAAACACCAGAAATCTCCCAGAAATGCTTGCTCTTGCTAGGTTTTCAGCCTAATTTTCCGGATGAAATGTGAGAACAAAGTTTAGATAAGCAACTGCAAGTTTAAGTGCTAACCCATACTGGACATTCGAACTATCAGAGATTTACCTTTTCATGACAGCTATCTGCTAAACCTCAGAGTTCATGTTCACACAATAAACACCTGGAAAATTCTCATTGAAATGGCTGGAATTATGCTTTGAGGATTGATTGGATCTGTAGTCATTGTCTTGGTACCCACTTTCTTTGACTCATTCATGTTCTCCCTTCTACCACTGCATGGTATTTAGTTTGTTAAAAGGATCCCTGTTGAGTCAAAATCTGCACCCACCTGCCCCTACTGAAACTCATTGGAAGGTACATGTTTGTGATATGCTAATTTGACCTATTGTAGCTGAGAAAATAAATTGAGGGATTTTTAAGCACACTGGGTAAATTTTGTGCTGATTTATATATTCTATAACAGTTCTGTGGCCATATCTGTTCTCAGGTAGATTTTCTTTACAGGGTGATGAAGCCTTTAGTGTCAGTTTGATCTGGTCTGTTGGTTTTGATTGAAAGGCAGCTAAGACTTAAGGAACCCTGAAAATAGTTGACCCAAATGAGCAAAGTATTTATGTACCTGCTTAACTTGACACACATGCTTAAATGCATCTCTATTTCAGCTAAGCATCCACGTAACCTCAGTAAAGCTTAAGTAAAGTAGATGCTAGGGTGACCAGACAGCAAGCATGAAAAATCGGGACGGGGGTGAGGGATAATACGAGCCTATATAAGAAAAAGCCCCCAAAATTGGGACTGTCCCTATAAAATCGGGACATCTGGTCACCCTAGCAGATGCTTAAGTGGTTTGCAGAGATGGCACCCAAATTCTGAATGCTGAAGAGAAAGCATGGTTCCATGGTTAAGACCTAGACTAAGATTAGCAGTATTTAGGCTTCATACCAGAGTTTGCCACAGACTTCATTTGTGACTTTGGGCAAATCTCTTAATTACTCTATGCCTCAGTTCCCCAATGGTAAAGTGGGAATAATTCCTTCTTTCTCCCATTCTGTTTTCTCTGTTTATATTGAGGGAAAGGTCTCTCTCTTATTATGTATATGTACAGGGCCTACCAAAATGTAGCTCTGATCTACAATAGGGCCTCTAAGTGCTACTGTAAAAGTAATACGTAAGAATAATTAATAAGAATACACTTTAAAAGGTGATTGGTGTAAATTTTATAGTAATTACAATGAATTTAACCATTAACCCTTTGATTCAAAGAAGCTATACATTATCCCAATGGGAGTTCCACTTTGCTGAAAAAAGGGGTATGAATGTTTTGTGCATTTTCATAACAGTTTAAAGTGTGTGTGTGTGTGTGGGGGGGCAAAACAACAGCTGTAATAAATCATAGGTGCAAAATGACAATGTAGGCATCCTCTCACCTGACTTTACCTGCAAATGAGGTAATTGGATGCTTGCATTTATGTCCACTTGTGGAAACAAAATTAGAGACCAAAAGGCCAAATAGTGAAAAATCTCACAAGGTCATTGAATTCCTTTATTTTTTGAGATGCACCTTGACCTAACTTCACATAAATGAGGAAACTAGAATGTGATCTTCAGGCTTGTAGGATGGTTGTTGGTGTCAGGGCTGTCAGCCACAGCAGCATGACATTTAAGGTACCCAGAGTTGCTAGACTATACAGTGACTCAATTCCGTACTGATCCGTTTAAACCCCAAAATGGTCTGGGTTAAACCCCCTCCCCGACTGGAGATCTGCACTTAGTCTAGCTGTGAGTGCTTGTGTGTAGTGGGGCCCCAGCATTTATGGTCTCCAGGTGGGAGGTAGATGTTAATTAGCTTGCAGCTTCTCCACTCTGGTAGTTTTCCCCAGCATTTGGAAAACTTGAGACCCTAGAAAGGCATCAGAATTTGTCACTTATTAACCCCAATACATTTTACAATAATTTTTCAGTTTTCATGTTAATTTATTGCTTGTGAAAGGTGGCAGATTGTCAGCCCTGAAAAATGATGTCCTCAAGTGTATGTTAAATACTATACATGTGTTGCCAATTGCTATATTTATGGCTATATATCAGGAACTGTATATTAAAATCCTTAAATGCTTGGTCTTATTAGTCTGCTCTGGGGATATCTTGGTGAAATCTAAAGGCTTGAACAATAACTATTAGAAGTTCAGTGTTTGTAACTATCACATCTGAATTCCATTTATTAGACTGAAACTTTCTATGGATGCAAATTATTGAACCATAGCACCAGCCTAATCTCTGCCTGTAGAGAGATTTGAATAGGAGAATTTTATTAACAAATAGGAGAGGATTTAAAAACAATAACTGAACATACAGTTGATTTATTTTATGTGTTCACTTTCCAAAACAGAGCAAAACACAAAGGTCAAATTATGTGCTTGAATTACCTTCGTGGTTCTATATGTCCTCCCTCTTTCCTCCCCACATTTGTGACACTGCTTAATGTTCAGTGGCTGTGTAGTGAGAGCAATACAACAATGCAAGGCTTGTCTGCAAGCCTATGTAGGCTTCACATGGGATGAGCATGGATCAGTTGCTTGGTCTTTTGTTTCCCTAAGGCTTTGTCAATGCTAGCACTTTTGTCAATAACACTTGTCAGTCAGGGGTGTAAAAAAAAACCTTCCTCCCTTACTGATATAAGATTCACCAGACAAAAGCACCGGTGTGGACAGCATTATGTCGACTTGAGTTGCTCTCCCATTGACATAGCTACTGCTGCTCGTTAGGGGTGGTTTAATTATGTCTGTGGGAGAGCTCACTCCAGTTGGCATAGAACAGCTGTATGGAAGACCATTCAGTTGTACAGGTGTGCTGCTTTAAGGTCTGTAGCATAGACATAGCCTAATTGTACATGCTTACCTGTGAGAAAAGGAGATCCCACCCAGACACTTTTGCTTAAAGTATCTAATTATCGGCCTCTTTTGTACAGCATCTATGAAATATTCAGCTATGAAACTCACTGCTGTGAGTCTGAGATTTGATCTAATCAATGAACTCTTAGCCCTTGGGGTTGCCATAGCGAACATGTTATATATTGTATGTCACCATTTCAGTTGCATCAGATCAGTAAATAACATTGTGCACCATACATCTAGAAAATATTTTTTCATATAAATCACATGTTGCTGAAATATAGGGTCATGGCATATTGCTCAAGCGAATCTGTCTTAACTCTAATGCAGAGAGCTATGAAATGCAGACCTTTCTGAAAACAATCAACATCCCACATCTAACCTTGAAGCTTTGTTGACAGTAGACACTTCTGCTAAAATTTCATATGGTTATTGGCACTGAAGCAGGTTTCCTGGTGGTAGCAATGGTGGCTAGGATTGCCACCTCTAAGGTACAAAAAATGGGAAATCTTCCATGATCCTGAGCCCATAGGACTGGACAGCTGTCAGTGTGTCCTGAGCACCCTTACAGATTTCCCAGTACAGCTATCTCAAAAAAGGGGAACGATCCTGGGAAAACTTGGACAGCTGAGAACCCTAATAATGTCAGCAGTAGTGCAGAAAAAGCACAGTCAGTGTGTTCACCACTTTGTGTAGACCAGCTCTGAGCAGACAGATGGATGAACCTGTGGTTAAAATGCCAGCATTCAGGCGAAATCCGCTCCTCATTGGCATTAGTAGACTTGCACTGGTGCTAATAACATGGGGAAATTTTAGAAAAAAGGCTAGTGTAGACACAGTGATGGAATAGGGTAGCTTCCTTGTGCCACTTGCATCAGATGAGAAAAAATGAAACATGACATTAAAAACACATGAAAATAGAAAAGCCACAGTATTGAGGGAAAAGTGTGAGATTTGGTCTGATGCTGTGGAGTGTGATTTTTGGAGAGATCTAGGGGAATGGAAATGAGGATCAGCTAGTTAGCACCACGACCTTAAGTGACCGCCATGGGAATAGCTGCATGGCTAAACCTTTATGCGATACGTGTAAATTTTCCCTCTGTGTGTTTATCTTCATAATTGTATCAAACATGCAGGTCAATATGTGTACACTTCCACAGGCAGTAGCAATGGTTAATTTGCATTTTTATTGAGCTCTCAAATGATGGACTCTTTATGTGCATGTGTGTCTATATCCATATTTATGTACATAATATTTAACCAGACTATTCGATCTCAGGTGTCTCATGTCAGAAAGGTAGAATGTAAGAGCTTGTGATCCAAACGCAGAACTTGTGAACTGTGGCAGCTATGAAAGACCTTAATTGTGTGCGAGGCGTTGGTTTTTTGGCAGTTTGTTTCAGATATTAAGAATGCTGTACACTTCACTCACTGACTAATGTACAATGGGTGGCAGAGGCCAGTTAATTTATTAACTCACATTGTCTCACAAGCTGCCAGAATGTTTAAGTTTCTTGGAAAATCTTTTTGACAATGGAGAGGATGGGTTGAATCACACACTGTGATTGAGACAGTGCTGTGCATGAATCCACTGGTAATGGAGAAGGTCAGCTTGTGGCATTTACCCACTGGCCTATGTATAGGGTGTTATACAGCTGCATGGGCCCATGGGACGCGCAGGAAGGGAGCTCTTTGCACAGGGACACTGCTCAGGCTGTGCCACCTGTCAGACTGATGCTTCCTCGCAACCATCTTTAACAGGTTGAAGCTGGCCTGCTCTGCAGGCTACTGTAGAGTGAGAGTAGCTCATGCCCGGCTTTTCATCAGCTCCCTCCCTCATGTTACAATGACGTGTGCTACAGGATATACCAAGGGGAAAAATCCATTGATTGTAACAGTCATAGGGCATTTCACAGAATGGGGTGGCTCTTTGTGCAATCTCCCCTACTCTCCATGTCACAATCTGTCACAGTCTGACTCCAAATTATTTTCTTACCTGTATCTAAGGAATATTGGTCCCATACTATAATAAAGTGCAGGACATTTATGAAACATGAGGGGTCTGACGCTCTTAACCATGTATAGCCATTTAAAACTATGCACTTGAAGATCAAAATTGGTGTTATATGTTCTTGAATCAAAAGAGTAGTTTCTAATGAGGCAAAGGCATACACAAAGGGCAAGACTGCAGAATCAGGCCCAGTAAATGTAATCTTTTCTGGATGGATTAGTAGTTAATTTTGTTTTAAGATACACTAACACATTAAACATCTCCAGTAAAGAGATGCTAAATCTGGAAATATCATAAAAAGACAGAAAACAAGTTTGGTTTTATACAAGTGCTGTCCAGCTCTGTAGTTGAATCAATAATTTTTTGCTGTTCCTGGTATTGTTTAATTATCAGAAATATACATTTTGTTAAGACTCTCCATTTAATTAGGCAAGTCGAACTGCTACACTTTTTTCCGACTGAGAGTACAGTATGTCTGTGTTCTGAGCTAGGGGTATGATTTCCCACTCGAGGAGATATACTCATGCTAGCTCTCATGGAACTAGCTCACTAAAGCCAGAATGCAGTTGCCTTGAATACCTGCCCACCTAGGGTGACCAGATGTCCTGATTTTATAGGGACAGTCCTGATTCTTGGGTCTTTTTCTTATATAGGTTCTTATTACCTCCCACCTCCTGTCCTGATTTTTCACACTTGCTGTCTGGTCACCTCATGTCCACCAGAGATCCTATGAATATACTTTGGGCAGCTAGCCTATCCAGAAGCTTGCACTGCCATGGCTACATTCTCAAAGAGAGCTAGAGCGGGATGTCTCCTCAAGCTGGGAATCATATCCCCAGCTCCAATTGTAGACATACCTAGGACCATGCATTTTTTCAAATAAGTGTGTGTATAAATCCAGTAATCCTGGGAAGTACCAGTTTCAAGGCCTTACAGAGTGGCCTTACAAGTCCCCTAGCTGTTTAGAAGAGGAATATTAGGGAACAGAGGATATAGCTATACTGCAAAAAGAAAAAAAAATTAATCTTAACTCAGGTTAGCTAACCAGCTAACTCTGGTACTAGCTGCTGCTGGTAGGGTACTGATCTGTTGACAGAATAGGTACCTGGAGGAAGACACAGTTGAATTCCTGGGGACTAGCAGTCATCAGGAGAGAAGGGTAGAGGTAGCCATTGAAGAGATATGGTAGCAGATGAGGGAAGAAGGAGCCATCACTGGGCAACCGTGGATTGGAAGATAGGGGTTAGAGGAACCAGAGCCATGAGGAGGGAAGGGCAGAGGCAGCCACTGGGACCTTGGAGAATGTACGTGGGAGAAGAGAGCTAAGAGGAATGAAACAGAAGTATGAGGCAGCCATGAATAGGGAACCATGAGGGAAGAAGAAGCCATGGGAGTGAAGAAGGGGAAAGAAGCAACTATTATGGCAGAAGTGGGGAGACCATGAGTACAGGAGGACCACAGGGGAAGCTCTAGAGACAATGTTGGGGGAGTGGTAGAAATAATTGGAAGGGGCAAAGTTTTTCAATAGCTGGTAAGCTAGTAGAAACTAGAGTTCGTTATATTCATTTTGTTGATTCCATGCCTTGTTTGTTCAGTTTTTTAAGAAGGAAACCTAAAAATCACCAGGGTGTGGTAATGATGCAGCAGGATCATGGCTTATTTGGGACAATGTTTCTGGCATATATTTTCTATATTGGCAGTTATGTTGTTAATTTAAAAGAATATAAGTGGTACTTATTTCTCTTGGCAGGATTTGCATTGGTATAAAAGGCAGTTCCATGCAGAGATTGAGCGAGAGCAGCATATGACCCCAGGACTAAAATGTATACACCAAGTTTGACAGAGGTACTGTAGGTTTTTAATTTAAATGACTGATGTTATAATCTGAGGTAATGTTTACAATAACCAGAGTGCTCCATCCCCCACTTACACGCACTAGGAAACCTGGGACAAGTAATTCTACACCAGAGCATTTCCAAAAGTGATAGCAACTGTGGGAGTTGGAGTCTGGATGGGATGGGGGCATTTCTACTACAGTGTCAAATAACCCTACTCAGTGAGGTGAATTATTGGCCCTCATTTTTTTAGTATAGAAAAGCCTGCTGACGTACACATTCAAAGCCTTGTTACAGGGCTTTAGCTTCCATTAGAGTCAGTGGGAATTGGCTAAAATATCAGGTCAAATCTTTGAAATTTGATTCCATTTGTGCTACTCTGGCTGAGACTTGAGCCAAGATGCTTGTGATTCATTGGTATCAACTCCAGAAAACTAAAAGTAAGAGCTTTCACTATCTGCAAATTGCTGTAATATATGGTGTATATCACAGATTAGAAGTGAAGTGTCAAAGAAACCTTAACTTCAGCAGTGATGCTAAGCACAGCTATAATCTGTCCTCCAGGTTCAAAAATTGATCCTGAAAAGTGATTCTCAGAAACTATATGTAATGTAATTGCTTCTATTAGACAGCATTTTGTTCTCTTTCTCCTTTACCAGCAGATCAATATTAGCTGCATGTACAGCTCAGGAAGTATATGCAAATTATTCCCTTTCAACCTTTGACTCGGAATGTGTGAAACATCATGAGATGATATAAATACAGTGCAAATCACAGTAGTGGTCACTAAAATAAACACCTGTTAAAGCAATATACCTTACATGGAATTTCCTGTGGACTATGCAAAAATGTATGCATAAGATCAAGCAACTGACTACATGACAATGGAATAAAGTACTAAAAAGAATAATCTAATAGCACACAACAATGTAAAATAGAGATTTTACCTGGCTTCATGGACAGAGGTCCTGGAAGTGGTTGGGAACATGGCAGGACCAGTGAGATGGATTCATACTCCTCATGGCTAGTGAAAGCCATCACTGAAGTGTTCAGTCCATTCTTGATGGGCAATGTTTTGTCGTCAAATGGTGGAGAGAGAGGAGAAGAAAAGAATTAAATTAAAATTATTTTAACACCAATATTTATCCCAAATGTAAAGGTCTGCATATTGAAAGTCAAAATTAGGAAAATTGTTAATTGAGTGAGATTACATAGCCAGAGTATTACTCTGTGATGAGGTGTTTGTGCCACATTAGGGTGACCAGATGTCCCGATTTTATAGAGAGAGTCCCAATATTTGGGTCTTTGTCTTATATAGATGCCTATAATCCCTGCCACTCCTTATCCTGATTTTTCACACTTGCTATCTGGCACCCTACTCCACATCAGCCCTGCAAAAGTTAAGGTGACTCAAAAGGGGCTAAGTAACTTAATAGGGCATATCAGGAGGAGAGTTAGGCTTGATAGGAAGCAATGATAGAGGATGGAGCCCAGCTGGGCAGGAGCAAGCAGGGCTGGTATAATGTCAGGAAATGAAGGCATAAGAAAGTTGTAGTGTGGAAGCTTGCAATCACATTCTGGGCTTAGCAAGGGAAAGGAGGAAACCCAGGGAAGAATAGAAACCCTGAGATGAAGGCCCTGAAGGAAGGGTTCACCCAGAGAAGTGGTGCAGAAAGAAGCCTGATAGAGGTGGAATAGGGGCAGTCCAGGGAATGGCAGAAAGATTTGGAATGGTGCAAACATTCATGGCTGGTTCAAGGATCCCTAGGTTGGAATCCAGAGTCCTGATGGGCACCAGTTCCTCTACCAGCCACTGGGGAAGTGGCATAGCCTTGAACTGGAGGGCTACTGGGAATAATGCCTTTTGTGAAAGGTCACCAATAGAAAATAATTCTCCAAGTCCATTCTCTATTCTTTGGCCTCTGCTAATTTTGGCCCCAATCAGCAGATCTCTTAACATATGGTTAACTTTAAGCATATGTCTAACCTCAAAGGTGAACATGTGCTTAAGTGCTTTGCTGGATTGAGACCTTCATGACAACTGTGGTGGTGATTTGGTTTTATGATGTGAACATCTGTCTAGTAGGAAATGGACTGAGACCAGCAACTCATTTCACAAAGGCCACCCAACAGCTGTCAGATGGTAGTGATGTAAACTTTACAACATTAATCAAAATTTCCTGTAAAATTCTCAGAAATTATTGTGTTGAAGAAAAGAGAGAGTTCTATAAGCAGCAATGTTGAAAAAGGAGCAGCTATCTCAGTAAAATTCAGTGTATTGAGTATGAAGTATTTGGGCAACAAGGTGATGGTATAGTAACAGTATGATTTCAAAAGGGAATTGACAAAAACCTCTTCATCGTATATAGTATTAGTGTTGACACATGTAGAGAATAGCTTTTATCTTAGCAGTTATCCAGACTCATTGTTGCATAAATCTGAATACTTGGAACTCTTAATATTATGGTTTATAGAGAAAAAAGGATGAAATGTGCTGCTACAGCAATGTTAGCTTAAAACCTTCCTTTAATTTAACATAGAACATTCTTCCTGTCTCTTTGAATACTGGGAAGTGAGAATCCCTCAAAGGAACAATAAAGAAGAAAATGGAATAAAAATAATAGCAGACAGACAATATCTTTAGTGTGAGTGTCCTTCTTGGTAGCAAATTAATTCATGATCAGTTGCTAAGGTAAAAATCATTGATACTGTTTGAAAAGAAAAGTGACTGTACTCTCTTTAGCTACACTTTGTTCTATTTCACAGGTCTATATCATGCATTGTAATATTACCATCAGAGAAAGTCTTTTACTATTGTGTGTATCTGACAATTTCAGATGTGATATAATGTAGTCAAAGTTACTTAAAAAGAGAGAGGGAGAGAGGGAAAAGGTAATATGCTCTAGCTGAAACAAGGGTGCCCTCTACAGAATGTGATACTGTGAGTCTGCAAGAACGATTGTGTTGCTGAATTGGTCTTCTGCGCACTTTATATGTACAGAAGTTTTTTACTACAGTATTTTGCTTAAATGATAATATATGTATATATGCACCCACATGTTGTATTTACATATATATGTGTATATATGTGTGGATGTGACATATTTCTATATAAAGAGAAAAGTGTGTGAGAGAGAATGAGAGAAAAGGAGAATAAGTGAAATTATGAATAGATAGTGTGACGCTAGCCATGGCAGGTCCTTAGTGTTACCTTTGCCTCAGGGTTTGTGATAATGTGATGATATGCTTCGGTGGTTCAGCCTTGATTAGTTGAAAAACTCTAAAGCAAATGTCTTGGTACTGACTGATCATATCAGATATCTCCTTTTCCAGTTCGATGTCAGATCAGAGGATATTCTGATCTGTTCATGCAGATTATTTCACTGGTTCGTGGCATCATGGGCCACTACACATGCCTCTTGTGGGTGCCAAGGTTTTTAGAAGTTAATGTGATAAAGGTATTCTTGTTTCCATTGTCCAGGCTGTGGCACCTTGTAAGTTACATCCCCCATGGGTTCAGTCACCTCATAGAGCCCCTGCCACTAGGCCAAAGCTTGCTTTCTGCTGTGGGTACCAATACCATCACCTGATCTCCTGGTTGGAACTCTCGGACTTTTGCCTGGTGTAAAAGTGCTTCCATATGCTCTGTCCTTGAAAAATAGAGTCACAGGGTTATGGACCTTATAAGAAAATATATATCCTCAAATTTATCTACATTATAATGGTCAGTAATAAGTCTTCATATTATTATAACACAAATTGTCATGTCTGTCCATGATGCATGTTTGTACATAATTTAAAAGAGAGCACTTTTCAAGGTGCTGTATAAAACAATTCTTTACACATACAGGGCTAAATCCTCAGCACAGTCCATTGGAGCTATAGAGATCAGTGAAGTCAATGGAGATGCACTGATTTACACCAGGTAAAGAATTTAGCTCAATATACAGATTTAAACATGAGACCACTAAGCAAAAACAAAACAAAAAGTCCCAATTACACACAACCAATCACACACAAGTACATTTTGTCTGGGATTTTCAAAGAAAGCTAAGGGAGATGGGAGCTACATTCTTGTTGAAATTCAGTGGTAGATGAACACCTAATTCCCTTAGACCCAGGTGAAAATCTCAACCTGGAAATATAATTGACATTATTAGTATATCTGATCAGTGTCCCCAAAGGAACACCAAATACTGAAGTTAGGTTTTTTATCTATCGCTGGTAGATCTCCCATGTCATAAAACTCAGGACCTCTTCACTTCAGTTACATCCAAAACAGGGTGGGCTCCATGTCGTGGGATGAAGAACAGTACATACCTTATCCTTTGCAGTACTGAAGATGGAATTGCATGGAATTTAGGCCCTAGGACAAAACTCACTAAAGTCAGTGGGAGTCTTTCCTTTGACTTCAAAGGGCTTTAGAGAGGAGGTGAATTTTTTAAGTGCAGATAGAAACATGCAGAAGTGACTCACAATGCTCCCATGCCCTCCCCCGACTCCATGCTGTTCATAGGTTGGCAGTTAATTCTATATTAGAAGGTACTCGTATTACCAGTGTATTTTCTAGATTAGTACAGCATATTCTGATGATTGTTTAGCTAGGCTTCTCATAGACAAGAGTCAATACTCAAAGCAAAGGAACAGTACAGTAGTAATTATTCGTTTCTTTAATCACTATATACTGTCTTTTTGATTGCTGTATTTACAATAGTAGCCTGCTAGTGAGGCCATTTGCAATTTTCTGTTTTGTTTCATTCTCCAATTTATAGCTCAATGCTTTCCTGATTGTTTCGTGGTCTTGGTGTTCTCCAGCTGGTGATTTTTCAATGAAAATAAGGAAGATTTCTCTTTTCTCTCCTATTATTTAGATTTAATTAAAATTCTTTGAATTACTTTTTCATAAATCTGTTACAGTTGAGGGAAATTAAACTGTTGCTGCCTTTTCTATTTGTTTGCATACATCTGTGATTATTGTATGGAACACATGATAAGTGATGCCTTAAGAGGCTGAGAAATAAAATTTCTGGGACTGGGGAATTTATACTTTTTTGGGTAGTCTTTCAATTTCATCGGCTTCTGTGCATATATTTTTGTAACCTATAAGAATGTGCATCAAACTAATTATTTACATCATTTCTTCATATGAAAGTGCAATGATTTTTTGTGTGAAATTTTTAGCATTTTTTTCTTTTAATTTGGGATTTCATAATGGCTAGGCAATAACTGAGCTAGTAAGAAACAATGTGACTATTTCCAGCTCCCAATGGCCTTGAAGGAAACCTGAATCTAAAGGTTTCATGTCTAAAATATCTGGAAATGAAATATATTCACTATAAATGTTCATAATCTATTAAGGAACAAACCCCTTTTCTCTTATAAAGAAAATTCTCCAACATTGTGGAAGAAATTCGTACATAGGCACAGAATCCAAAAAATGGAAAAAATTGAAAATAATGGAAATAATTCACTGTCCTCACAAACTTGTAAGAAGATTGTGAGGCTCAATTAACATTTCCAAAATGCTTTGTGGTCCTGACATGTAAGGCACTGCATAAGAGCTAAGTATTAGTATTTTATTATAATGGTATATTAGCTCTTGCTCACATCTCTATGATCAGTTCATATCTAACTCAAGTTAAAAAGAAGAATATGTCAGTTTTTATTGAATATGGAATAATCAGAAAGGTCCTACTTGGATTTCCCTGATGGATTGGTTACCTCTTGTTAAATAGAAAAAGTTCCGAGGGAGTGACAGAGATCAGAACATCAAACAATAGTCAAATCCTTTAACAAATCAACACATTTCTTTCTACAAAATTTTAAATTGCTCTTTTAAACAGTTCTGTTAATGACAAAAGTACAAGCTAGAACATTATTTGAAACATATGTTTAATCTTTTACTTTCCCAGGCACTGTTGGCCAGTAGGAACTCAAGAAGTCACATAGATTCCAGTTTTATTACATGTGCATACAATGAAATAATTAACCTTTTAGTAATGTAGTTAACACATTGTGTAAAGTACATTTTATTTCTAACATTTATTTCTAATTAATATTTCTTATTTAATTTGTTTCCATATTAGAAATATTTTTCACAAAGGATGTAGCTAGTTATTCAAATATATCTCTATTGTGATAATAATGATTCCCTGGCACTACACAATATATATTAAAATAATAATAATAATAATTTTAAAGGAATATAATGTAAAGAAGAAAATTGTCCTCTTCTTTGCTAATGCACCAAAGTGCATTCAGTTCAGAAGATCTCATTTTTCAAAGTATAGTAAAACACTTGCCAGATATCCATTTGAGTGTGTTCAACTACCTGGCTCATCCAGTGTTTTTAAATTACAGATAGTAAGAAATTTTTTTAAAATGCCTATTGTTATGAATATAATCTTTCTATTTCTATAAGTCAACACATTCCCTGTTCTGGATTTTCAGTTATGTAAAACTGGAAAAAAAATCCTTTTAAAATAAATGAAATGATGTAAAGTTCAGAAATATAACTAAAACGTTAATTTCAGTTAAGGACCTGTTCAGTAAAAGTTGAAATTTACAGCTTAAGCTCTGTACTCGTTTAGCACGTGTACAGGTGTGTGTCAGTCTTTGGGAAAAGATCTATCAGACAGTATGATATCCATTAGGTCACATCTGTGACTGTTGGGGCACTGGCACATGTAGCAGTGCACATGGGAAAAGCACAATGCTTTCCACATTTTTAACACTGCAGATAATTAACCATTGAAACAACTTACCAAAAATAGTGTGTAGACAAATTTTTGGGCCAGTAGGGAAAGAAGATCTGATAGGGAACTGCAGGAGATCTAAGGAGAACCAAATATGGTAAATATAGTGAAATCCCAACAACTTCAGTGGACAGGATGATGGAAGACAGCCCAAGTGTGCATCTCTTGGAAGGCCATCTCTGTGGTATCCAACCTTGTGGCTGCAAGAAGAAGTTGGAGGATGACTGAGCAGAGTTGGAAGCTCTTAATATAAATTACTGTCAGTAGGAAAAATATGCCCTTCACTGAAGTGGCAGGAAATTGTAAGAGCAGCCAAGGACCTCCATAATCTAGAGTCAAGGAGTAATGGTATTAACAAATTACCAAGGGTGTGGGGATTGTCTACTACTGGAAATCTTTAAATCAAGCTTGGATGTTTTCTAAAAGATCTGCTTTAGTTCAAACAGTAAGTAATTCAGGGATCCTGTGGCCTGTATTATGCAGGAGATTAGATGATCAGAATGGTCCCTTCTGGCCTCATTATCTATGAATCTAGCATGGCTGTAATCTCTATCTCAATCTCTGCAATTGGTTCCTGAACATGTGTCTGTGCTGAGAGAGTGCATCTGTAAGAATCAAAGCGTAGTATGCTTGGCCATGCACAGTGTCCAGGATATATGGGAACTTTAAACAACCTTAAGTTTACAGTTAAACAACCCTTTATAGCACAGCTAGCAGATTTAGTTGCCATGAAAGATTGCACAGGAGCAATAATCAACTAACCATTAAAATGAACCTGCATTACCTCATTATAATATTTGGGGGAGGGTGGGGGAAAGCCTGTTTGAAACAAAAATGCATTTATTTTGGTTTACTTAGCTGACAAAGTTAATAAATGTAAAAATATGAGGCATAACAATTTAAGGAAATTCTTTCCATACTTCATTAATTACCTTTAATCTTTCTTTTCTTTATTTTCAAATTGCTTTTTCCCTTTCTGTCTGCCCCCTTCCTTTGGGAGATCAGAAAGGTGACAATGAGGTTGGAATCTAAGAATTCCTACTGAAAGCAATAACTATGTCAGATGGGTCTCCATTTGCAGACAGCAAGCATTTCTTTGCTATGCAGTCTGCTCTCTAGTTTAGAGTCTTCATCTGAAGTCTAGCTGGAAACTTTTGTATTCAAGCCATAAACGTTCTTGTTGTTCTTTCTCTGGAATCCTAATAAGTTAGAAAAGGTTAAAGGAGCCAAAGGGAGTATGTATGTGTGTATAGATGTAAATGTCTGTTATCTCCATCTTTTGTTGGGAAGGTTTTAAAAAAAAACACTAAAGAGAAATGACTACATTGATCTGACATCATGTGTGACAAAATAATGTGTTGACTGAAATGTTTAAAACCCTTTTTCCAAATGTCCCCCACTGCTCTTGTTATGATTCTCATAAAATTGCAGAGAGAGAAATAACACTTCTGAAAAATTGCAAGAATAAGCTCCATATTTCTTAACTTGACGATTTAAAATGTGAGAACACAGGCAGCAAAAGGCGAGGTACAAAAACAGTTTGGCATAAGCACGTTTGAGGAAAACCTTTGAGAAAACATTTGTGAAATCTCCAAAGTCAAAAGTCACCCAAAGGCTAATGAGTTTTAAGGGCCCACTTATCCTATCATTTTTCTTCATTGGTGCATCTGGGGCCCCAGTTTTTAATGTGCTTTGCTGAGCAACAAGTGAAGCACTAGAGGACTGATTGTCTGTCCATCCAATCTTCTCTAATTTATGTCACCATCTAGCAAAAACATAGGAATAGGAGCAAATATATTGGTAGTTACTGATTGTTAAAGGCCCCAGGGCTTATTATTCTGTTCCATGTGCAATAGCTATATTAAGAGCCATGTAATCTTCAGTGTAGCAGACAAAGGCATAACATGATTTAATGGCTGGAAGTTGAAGCTAGACAAATTCAGACTGGAAATAAGGTGCACATTTTTAACAGTGAGTGCAATTAACCATGGGAACAATTTACCAAGGTTCATGGTGGAGTCTCAATCACTGACAATTTTTAAATCAAGAGTGGATGTTTTTCTAAAACATCTGCTCTAGGAATTATTATTTGAAAGTTTGATGGCCTGTGCTATACAGGAGGTCAAACTCAGTGGCCCCTTCTGGCTTTGGAATCTGTGAAATCACAGTGAGCCTGACTGAACTCCAAATGGAGAGTTGGAATGGGGTCCAACAAGAACACTGCTAAAATGTTAATGATGCTGCAAGTCCCTAGTATCTTTCTTTGATGATAGAGCCTCATGCAAAGCCAGCTGAAGCTTTCCCACTCACTTCAGTGGGCTTTGAATCAGGCACTTAAAGAGCAGGAAATGTATAAAACTGTCCATACAATTAGAGCCATTTATACAACATATCCCACCCATACATTTTTATACCTTTTCAAGGCTACATGGTTTTCAAGCACCACCCAAATCAGAGCCACTTACCTCCTTAATTATTGCATGCATTTTTACATATAAATAGAGTCCACCTTTTCCACAGCTAAGAGCAAAAATACAAAACACATAATATCTGACTGTTTCACAGGTGCATTGTGGCATGAATACATTATGTGTATGATTAATAGAATAAATGTGCGTACGAGAGAGATTAAAAAATTAAACAGGCCGGGGACTCGTAGTGGATTTCTCTACTCTGGGTTTTACAACTCATCTTTTTTCTTAATTTTCTGCTGACACCCCATATTAGTCTTTTTTCTGTTAATTAGCTCAAAAGGCAAACATCCAGTCCAAATGTCTATGTAAAATTAGTGGTTGGTCACCTGTTCAAAGCAGATATATTTTTAGCATCTCTGAGTATAATAGCTACTGTCTTTTAACTCCTCTACATGCCTAATAGATGTCAAATCTCAACACAGAGTCCATTCTTCCTAAGTATTAAAATATGTCAAATCTTAATTTGGTAGCTTTAAGTGATAAAGGCCTATAATTATATGCTGCTTTGCTGTAGCAGTAAATAGAATTTGTTTTAATTTTTATTCCACCACAGCACCGTTGAAATAAGGCTATATACATTTCATAGAGGTAGATGGTAGCCTGAAGAGTGAAGAATGCACCCAGTGGTTTTGAGATGCACTGTTTAGATATGTGAGCAGTACTTAAGTTTGGGAGGTTTACATTGTTGGTAAGCAGTGATTTCTAAAATATTGCAATTTCATCAGTGGAGCATTTGCCCTGGAAATGAAGGCAATAGATAACCATCACCTCATAAAAACACAATAGTACCATAGAATTATAGATGAAACTTCTGCTACTCTCTTTTCCCACAGGTCTACTTATGAGTGCCCTACTTGCAGGGAAAAGTAGAGAGAGAGAGAGAGAGAGAGAATCAGAGGTGGAAAAGAACTGCATTATTATATCTTTATTTACAAGACCTTGTTTCCACTCATAAATGATGGCGGCTAGTAGAACAGTAGTGACAGCTTTCTCTTTGCCTCGTGAATGAAGCAGCACCTTCCAGCTTGACCACTCCAGAAGCGTTTATATGGTTCTCAGCAAATCTGCCCTCTACACAAAATTTGTAAAGCTGTCATCTGCAAAAGTCCCACTCAAACAGAAAAGTCTGTAACAAAAAACAAAGCAAATCTGTGGTCTAATTAGGGCTTTGGGAGTGTGTGGGTGTGTGGGGAGGGGGTTCTAGGGTATAACTATGAAGCATATTTACTTCATGCCTTCCAAAGGCTTTAAATGGACCTAAAATCATTTACACAAGCAGAGGATCTGAGCTGGAGAGTGAGAATAAAATGTACTTGTTTTTGGATCATATTGAGGACACAAAATACCCAGGACTCTGTTGGTCAGAACAACATTTCTGTACCATGGAGTAATGGAATTTCAGTCCTCCTCCCCTTAGAATTTTATTGCCCACTATCCCAAAAGCACATACCACTTTATTTAATTTCCTCTCTTTCTGTTCTGATAGTTGTTATTCTGTCCTGGGGGCTCTCCACACTAATCAAATGAATAATATAATGCAGCGTATTCTGCAAAAAGATTGAATAACAATGATAAGGATTTCCAATTTATGTTTTGTTTATGCTGCTTTTGTTTATAAAATCCAGAATCATTCCTTCATGCCCTTGAGTGTGTTTTCCTAAAAAGGATTATGCAGGATGGGATTAAATGGATTCCTTCAATTCCAGGATAATACCTTTCTGGACAAATTGCACATTCCTCTATATATCTGAATCTGGAATAACCTCTTAAGTAATAGGTCAGATCTTGAATCCTAATAAGGTCTTAACTCATGCATTAACCTCAATGGAAGATTTTGCTGAAGTAGAGACTAAATCTAGACTTCAGAATTTGGCCCAATCCATTAAAGCATTTAGAAAAAATATGTTCATTGGAACTGAGGCATTAATGAAGAAATCCCCATGTAATAGTGCCTGCCTAATACACTGTGTTACTCATTCCCCATTAAAAATGTGAATAAATATTTTATTTTAGAAAGCCTTTTAAACAACAACAATACTTCTCAATTTTTATTATAGAAGCACAATTGCCATAAAGAACTCCACGAAGGTAGCCAGCTCTTGAAGATCCTATGCTACATCTACCCACATATTAATTTTTCACATAACAAGAACATTAATAAAATGGCAATACTGATGATATATAAAGTGGATTTCCTGTCAGAGCGCCAATACAGATCCACAAATTTACAATAGCTGGGAGTATGTGGTTAGATGTAATCTAAAATATTTGTAGCTTCCCAAGTATCTTTCATAATTTTTCTATCACTTTTTGAACTGTAATGTAACATAAAATACAGTACAATTAACATATTCAAGAAAAGAATGATAGAAGTTGGCTCACATAATGGGGCAAAAGTTTCCAAGCAACATTACTTAAATGTCTCACGGGACATTTTTTTCTGTTATTCGGCCTAAATTTTCCTTTTCTTAATGCTTCAGAACTTCAATGTGTACTTCTACATATCACACTAAATTATACATATTTTCACTACTTTACTTGTTTACACTTTTTAAACAGTTGTGGGTTTACCATGTCCTCCCCACTTATTTGTCTTTAGCTGCTAATTCCTTACCTTTGTGAAGGCAAGTTGTCCCATTCTCCATGATCATAGATGTTTGTGTATATATCACTTGAGGAGTTCGTGCAGGAATTTTGATCTTATTTCATGAATCACCCGTTTTAAAAGAAGGTTTTATATTAAAAATATTTTCTCTGTGAAATGTTTTAAAACCAGGACCTATCCTTAGCCAGCACAAGGCTTGTCTTCACTATAGGGATAAGTAGACCTAAGTTTCACTACTCCAGCTATGTGAATAACGTAGCTGGAGTTGCCGTAGCTTAGGTTGACTTACCCTGGTGTCTTTATTGCTCTGTGCTGACGGGAAACACTTCCCTTACTCTTCTCAGAGAGCTGGAGTAGCTGGATCGAGCACCAAGCACGCTGCTGTCAATTTAGTGGGTCTCCACTAAATTGATCCCTCATAAAAACACAATCAATCTTCTGGTAGTGAAGACCAGCCACAAGTTTTGCTGCTCATATACCAGGTTTATTTACTCTTCTTCCTGATAATTACTTGTTTCTTGCAGACAAAATTTTATAACGTTAGTCTCAATGTTCCAGAACAATGCCAAATACAATTAATTGGCAGAGTGTCCTTTAGCAAATCCCAGAAATTGAGTAGTTTGGTGGAAGAGAGTGTGGATGTTTCTGTAGGAAGTGGCAGATTAGGGGCTCAATCCTGCATGATGCTGAGCATTCAGGCCCAGATCCAGCAAAGCATTTTAAAAAGTGCCTAACTTTAAGCATGCTGGCTCAGGACCCAAAGCACAAAACACCTTGCAAGGTTGAATCCTAGTTAAATATGGGACTTCTTCAGTCACCAGTGCTGCCAGTCTAGCAGCTTTCTTGAGTAGTGGAGTAAAATGGGGAATGAACATAGATGTATGTGCAAGACATGACCAGACATGCTGAGAAGAATTAGTATTGCCCACTGTGTAGACTGAGGACAATATATGGCTCTTTGCCAATTAACACTCATCCTCACAGTCACTCTGTAACCGAAGTAACGTAATGAGCATATGAAACACAGATGGAAGTTGAACATAAACCTCTGTGAACTGCATCAGGAAGAATTTCTACCTGATGGGGCTTTCCTATAGCCATACCTGTGAGAGATGTGCTAAAATATTCTCAGTGATAAGACATAATTATATATATCAAAAATACTTGAGTGATTATTGTAGCCTGTAATTATTACAGGTATATGAGTTTTCATTAATCCTTTGAGTTTTACACTTGGCTTTTTCTGTTTTGTGAAATTTCAGCAGAATGAAATGTTGCATGGCATACATCCCTAAGGAAAACAGGGCTAACAAATATCTGTAGGTCAATAATAAGCTTAATTAACAAATCTGTTAACTGTGTCTATATCCAGAACTAGAAGGAAGATTGTACCATGTAAGACCTATATAGCATTTCCACTTAATCTGTTTCTGTTTGTCAGTTTATATCCTTCAAATCTATGCCAAAGATTTTAAACCCCGTTGAAATGTATTGGCTTTTATTGCAACCTCAGAATAGGCTAAGTACTTTCCAGAAATATATCAAAATGAATAGACATTATTTTAGATAAATTAACAAGAATCTTTAGCAATAAGCTAAAACTAACTCTAGGACTTTGGGCTAGCGCTGCCCATTATTTACAAGCTTTAGTACAGGACTGACAGAACTTTAGGAAAAGAACAGAATGTTCTCCACTAATTCTTAACTTGTAAATATAATGTACATTAAATAACATCATCATATTTGATATCAATAAATGTTGTTTGTTAATTATCTCTACTCTTTTGGTTGAATTTAGCCATAGAGTTAGTTCTTGGCATTCATTTTTTTCTGTGATAGAAATTATTAGAGGAATAGTATAAGAAATGTTTACTCTATGGAAATTGAATATTATTTATTATTTTGTTTGACTTATGATTTTATAAAAGTATCTGCTCTGGCCTCCTTTGACATTATTTAAAATAGTAATCCAACCAAAACCAAAGCAGCAAAACACCCCTCAAGAGAAACTCCAGCAAAACTCCACCCCCAACTCAACCCAGTAAGGCATGACTTCACCACCAAAATTCTACCCTCAAGAAATGATCATCCCTTGTAGTCCTCATTTTTTTTTAAAATGCCCAAGCAAAAAGATGGACCATGCAGAATGTCCCAAAGGTCAGCAACCTCAGATTAATTTGAAACAATGGAATACATTTGTTCTACAGATAAAGGCCCCCTCACTGAGAGCACTGTACCATCTACTCCTCTTTGTTAAATCAAAGGGACTCCAATTCAATACCTCCATTGACTGCAACTGCAGCATGGGGAGGGAGGCAGACTCATGCAGGCAAATTCTAAGATACTGAAGACTTTATTTTCTGCCTGGAAAGCAATAGGCAGCCAGTGCAGACCACAAAACACTGATCCCACATGCTCCAAATAAGATATAGTAATTAACAAATGGCCCCTTCTAACACCATCTTAAATATCTGGGTTAACTCAAGAATTCTTGTATTCTGAGAACCGTAACTTCACTTAGATTTGCACCTTTCATGTACTTCCTTTCTCTTGGAAAAAGGAGAATCAGGAATAAAACCCACCTCTCCTGATTCCTCCTCCAGTGCCCTATGCTTGGAGACTAGTTAACCGTAGTAAGAATTGAATATCCAAATCCCTGAGACAACTCAGAAACTCTCAGCATGTCAATAGAAAAATACTTTCTGCTCTCAGCAGCTTATTTTTGACATAAACACTGAAGTGGGTTCAATGAAAACATTGTACCTAGCACCCTATTAGCAGTATGTAAATGATACATAACATTAATAGTAAGAGTCAGAAGTAGATCCCTGCTCTGTGGCCAATGGAATCATGATGCTGCATTTTGATTCTTTTCGGGGGGAAGGCAACTATGGAAGTTGCTGTGAGGAAGGCATCCATTTCTTTCCCAGTGTTTTTCTATGTAAAAGGACCTCTACTAAGGGCTCGATTCTGCAAAGACTTGACTTCAGTAGCAAGTGAGGGTGCTGGGCTTTCTCCCAGGGGCATCGAGCCTTTGCAGGATCCAGTATTTGCAGTGTAAAATGGCAGATGGTAGAAAGAGCGTGCCTCTTTCCCAGGCAATGCCTTCCATTTGTATCTGTGAAGTATGAATGCTGCACAGCATTTGCCCTGGCTGAGATCAAGTTCTTAGAGAGGTAAGGCTGATGTATTGGAAGGGTGGATATGGGGAATACTAACCAGGAAGTTCTGAAACCAAACATTCTGGGTCTCTTTTGGAGACTCACACCTACTTCCATGTTCCTTGGCCCAAGCTGCTGCCACCTCTTAGACCTGGCAGTAAGTAAGTATTGCCTCTATGGGGTCACATCAAGGGAAACAGAGCAGATGCTGCTGTAATTTCCTCCAATAAAGGGATCTTCCCCTGTTTCCCTGTCGAAGCAGTCCCTCTAAATATTGGCCTGGGAGGGACAGATGACAACAGTACGGGTATTCTTTAGCAGAAATTAAAGTCATGGTGAAAATGGAGTGAAGCTCCACACACACTCCCTGCCTCTGCTGAGCAGTACTTCATCACAGTCCTCTCCTTCCCCTTGACTGAGGCAGTGAGAGCTCCTTCTCCTGTTTCAATTTGCTGTAACCCTGGTCTTTAGTCTCCCACATGGAAAGGTAGGCAGCCTCAGAATCTTGGTGCCCCTCCCCTGCTGTGGAATTTCCCCCTCAAAAGGGACATCTCCCCCTGCATTTTGGTAACACTTTGAATCCATTTAATAGATAGGTAAACTCATTCAAAGGCAGGTTAAATAGGTGACTTGCCTAGGCTCAGTAATAAAACCCATTTCCCTGACTGCCAAGCTGTGGTTTAGTTATAAACTGTGCTTCCTTCTTAAACAAGAGAGTAAGTAACAAGTGCATCCAATCAACCTGCTGAAAATACATAAGTGCCTTGCAGCATAAAGACTTTCAATGAATTATAAATACATTAAAAGAATCAATTGATATGTTCACTGAAAAAGACAGAAAACAAATTGACATTTTCTGTTGCTATCTATAAATGCTGCAGAATTATCAACAAACTCCCCCATTCCCCGCCACTGTAACAACAGGAAATAGGATGATGAAATTACTGTTCTAAATATTAAACAGGAACAAGTAAGTGCACAGGCTTCTGATTTCTGGGCACTTTACCCTACACAGCATATAGTTTGTAGTTGCTTCCATCATGCCACATTTATCATGTTTGGGACTTGACTTTAAAAACTCCTCAGGTAGAAATCTGATTTGTTCTTTGTTGCCTGCACCTTACACTACTCTCTCATTATTTATAAAATACTATAGGCTCTCTCTTCAAAAACATTATTGATCTCTCATTAGAGTGTGCCAAAGCTTGATTCATGATCTGAGGTACAGAAGTCTCAAAATACTAGTTGGTGACCCCCAAACACTGTCATTAATTTATCAGGTGTGCAAGGTGTCAAGTTAAAAGATCATCAGACAAAGAAAACTTAATCTGAATTTCAAAAGTCTCCTTTAGTTGAATGTATTGCAACAGATTGTAGCACAATTATTTTTTTTTGCTTGTAGCTAAACAGAAACTTAAATTAATGGGTGAATGGCCCTCAAGAAGATGGGGATAAATACCCAAAAGTTTGGATGATTGTTTGAAGTTGATGCTAGCAGCCCAAACCTCTTAGGTCTGTAAAATGGTTCTTTCAAATCTCACAAGAGTAGGGGTTAGTTGTGAAATATCCAGTACTACTTGCTTCTGACAAAAAAAGATAAAAAAAACCCACAGTAACAGGCTTATGGTGTTGCGAAGCCCAGAAGCACAAAGATGCATGAACATAAAAATGAGTGAAAAGTTAACTGTGCCTTTACAAAAGAGCTACAATTTAGGCTTGGTGAGAATTTGAGACATAAGTTATAAAGAGGGTGTCCTTGTGTTAGCTAACATAGCTCACCAACCTTTATTTAAAATATGCATTTTGTATTTTGAGGTCAGCCATTGCACTTGCGGCTGGTAGAAAAATAGAACTTTTGTTGATGGGAAAATGGATTAGTGACAAAATGAAAAAAAATTGTGGAAGGTATCTGGTCTTCTCAAAAACTTCTGACCAAAAAACCCCCAAAAAACCCCAAAAGAAGACCGATTAAAATTTTCTGGAGTTTTTGGAAATTTTCAGCTGAAAAATGTTTGGCTTTTCAATAAAAAGTTTAAATTTTACATGGGAAAATAACACCCCATTTTCTAACCAGCCCTAATTGCAATATTGTATGTTCTTGTAGGAAAATTATGAATGTAAGGCTGTGGAGGGAGGTAGTAATGCAACTTATTCACCATAATAATTGATCATGTTTATTATGGTAGTGTGTAGGGGCTAACACAATAGGATCCCATTGTGTTAGGTGCTGTACATATATAAAATAAGATACATTCCCTGCCCTAAAGAGTTTACAATGTAATTAGACAAGACAGATAAAGAGTTGCAGAAGGGGTTAGAATATATAAGCAGAATGAATAATATGATATTGGCGAGTATAATAGTATGATTTTTTTTTTGTTTCTGTTTGTCCTTTCATTGGAGGTCACATTAGGAGAAGATTAATTAGATGAAAAGACAAAGAGAAGGAGCTAGAGACAGTGAGGGAGGGGATGGGTGGGATTGGAACAAACAGCCAATCAGGACTGGGAAAAATGAAAGAGATAACTGCAAGGAACCAGCCTGAAATCAGTATCTCTTGGTCTCTGCTTTTTGCAGCTGCTGTGCCAGTGTGAGTCTCTGGCTAACCCTCTGCAGTGGGGTTGTTGCCTGCTCCAGCCTGCAAGGGGTTAAAACAGCCCTGGAGAGGGTTGTGGCTGGGAAAAATACAGCCAAACTTGGCTAATTGGGGAAGCAGGCACAGGTGTGGCCAGCTCAATTAGGGCCCAGCTGGCTCTTATAAGAGGGCTGTGCCAGGCACTGGAATGGTTCTCTTTCTGGCTTCTGAGAGAGAAGGGCCTGAGGCAAAGGGTACTGAGGGTGGAGCAGTGCTGGGGAAGGGGCAGGCTGAGCTGGGGAGCTCAGGCCTGGTGACCTCCCAGGCTGCAGCCTCATACTAAGGCCTAAATGGGTACTAGGCTGCAGGGAAAGGCAGCAGGTCCAAACCCCCCTTGCTTATGATGACTGGTTTTTACACTGCAGTCTGCCCCAGGGTGTAGAGGCTTGATGATGACTGGCAGTAGCCCTAGACTGAGGCAAGGTGTGGATAGTGGGTTGGGGGTTCCCGGGGAGGGGAGACCCACAGAAAGTGAGGGGGTATTGCCGGGGGGCAGCACCCCAGATAAAAGATGACCAGGGTCTGGGATGGACACGGGGGCCAGTGATGGGCGAGACACCAGCCTGCAGAGAGTGTTGCAGCTGGAAAAAAGCTAATTCCCAGACAGCCTGCAAGAGGCGCTGCAAGGGTGAGTCATCGCGCCGCTACACCCTCCCTTCAGTTTCTTTCCCAAAGACCACATAGCTGCATGGAGAGTGGAAGCGGGGGGTGGAGGTGGGAGGGGAGGGAAGATTTCACAGGTTCTAGTGCACCCAGAGGATGGTCTTTTCTACACAGTTCTGAGTCTAGAGAGGGTGCTAGGGGAGCAGCCTCTTTTGAGGCCCCTATTGATGAGAGCAGCCCCTATTGAGCCTCTATTGAGGCCCCTATTGGGCCTCACTTTACCCTGTCCCTGTCATGGTGGAGCAGTACCACTTCTGCCATGCTTTCACTATGTTTCAGCTGCTAAAATTAAGTTCCATGATCCTACTCAGCCCCTGAGACAGGAAGGGAGTTGTTTTGTATCACAAAAAACAGCCCTTCTCTCCTGTCATTTAATAGGGAAGTGGGACTAACAAAATAGAAATGTGTGTATCTTTTGAAAGTGAGGAGTGTCCTTACTGTGAAAAGTGCCCTTTGCTTCCTTAGCCACACCCACATAATGGAAAGGGAGCTTGGTTTATTCATGCTTCCCTGATTTCACCTCCTCCAATATTCACTTTGTCATTCCCCCTTTCTGGCTTTTACTCTCTGCACTTTGCTGAAACCACTTTCCCTGAAGTTCCTAATAATGACATTCTGTTCAAGAGGAATGATTTCTTTTCAGACTTCATTCTCTTGATCTCTCTTCTGCTTTTGAAACTGTTAATCACTTCTCTCTTGCTCCATGCGCTCTCTCCTTCCAGGAGGTTTTGCATTACCTTGTTGACTGCTTCATCAGAGTGTCTTTCGCATCTACTTCAAGCTACTCACAGTACTGCCAAGTCAAAGCATTCAAAAATGAGTGAGGCCCCCAAAATCATGAAACTGGCTTAAAAGCATCATGACTGGATTTTAGTTTATTTGCTGTCTGATCTTGGAGCCTTTACAGTACTGTTTTCAAGCCTTTCTGTGCAACCATGAGGGCTAGAAATTAAATTTTAAAAAGTAACTTGAGATTCTCACATAATCACAAGAATCCAGGAGCTGGGGATTTAAGAAAAATGTTAGATATCACAAGATGTATGATATAATTGTACGATTGGCAACACAAAACTAGTTTTCATTTTGAGGATGAGGCACAATGCCCCATGTCTAAGTATAGGTCTCTTATAGGCTGCTACACTTTTCCCTATCTCTCCCATTCTTTGCCCAAATTTTCTTCTAATCTCTCAGCGTTTTGCATTCGTTTGTGCCTTCCCTTATCCTTGCAGCAGACTCCCAACTAGAGATCACTGAGACCCTCCTACTCAGTAACTTACCCCCCAAAATTCATTTGTTCCATAGAGCATTCCTGCTATAAAGTCAATACTGTGCTCTGTTTGTTCTGTGTTGTAGTGAATCATGATGACAATATACTACAAGCTCTTTTGTATTGGGATGTTATTATTTGTTCTGTACATTTTCCCTTTGTTTAACATCATGTATCTTTATTAAGCTGTATAAATACTGTGACGGAGTCAGACCAGAAGGATATAAGAGTGTGCTGGAAGGCAGGTATATTAGTCTCAGGATGTGCAGGTCCCTGTTCCCCGGATAGCCAAACAAAGGCTATTCCAGGCCAATCAAGACACCTGGGGCCAATTAAGAACCTTCTAGAAAGGAGTAGAAATAGCTAGCCTGATTGGGACACCTGAAGTCAATCAGGGACTAGCTGAAACCAGATAAAAACCTCCCAGTTAGTCAGGTGGGCTGTGGGTGTCAGGAGCTGTGGAAGGAAGTTATGCTGTTGGTGAGACTGAGTGTTGGACAACATATCATACAGAAGGAAGGAGGCCCTGAGGTAAGGGTGAAGTGGAGTTTGAAGAAGCGGGGACTGCTGTGGGGAAGTAGCCCAGGGAATTGTATTGTGTTTTGTGGATAAAAGGTCAGCCATCTTAGCTGATACTATTAGGGTCCCTGGGCTGGAGCCCGGAGTAGAGGGTGGGTGCGGGCTCCCCCTCTTTTTCCATCTTCCATACTGGCCTGTGATGAAGGTAACTCACTATGCGGTGACTCTTGCCAATTATACTGAGAAAGGGAGGTCACTCTGGGGCCTAGATGAGTTTCTGAGGCCCCTAAATCTGCCAGGAAGCGCAGGACCCACAAGTACAAACTTGGAGCTTTGTCACAATACTAAATAATACCTAAATAATTAATAGTAATAACATCTTTGCTGGTCCCATACTAAATTTCTTAGCATTGTTAGCACAAAGAAGTAGCCTAGTAGTGGGCACTCACATTTAGGTAACACAAGGCTGGAAAAATCCTAGATTTTGCACATCATTCAAGAACATTATCACTCTGCTGTGATTTATGTATTAACTGTGCTTTTCAACTTTTTTCTTGACTGATAAAGTCATGGAAGTTTCTTGTTGAGTTACACGACTGAACATGTCTGGCAAAGCATTCCATGTCACTTAAGACCTGCAAAGAATTGTGTTTCACTCATCAGACCTTGATTCTAGTCAGTTTTAATAAAACCGTATGTCAAATATCAGATGTAGGATAGTCTTTGTGTGTACATACTATAAGTAGGGTTGGTAGCTCTGCCTATAGTTAAGTTTGCCTAGCACTTCCTATTATAAGACCTTGTTGAAAGTTATTTATAACTATGCTAACCATTCAGATAGATTTTTTTTTATTATTTTTAGAAACTGTTTCAGGATGATTTTTTAAAAATGTTTTGGGTAAAATGGTTCTACCTTTTCCAAGGACAATGTTAGGGATACGTTTTTCTCCATGCTAAAAAATTCTTACTACCATTTCATTGAGAAACATCTCTATGCTTTGGAGCAGGGACATGAAATTTGGCAGTGGTGGTGTTTTAGCGTCAAGGATACGTTTTGCTTTTCCCTATCAAAATCCACCCAATTTTGGTCAAGTGCAAACCTTTGAAAAATGACAGTACACACATGAAATTTGTCAGAGTTTGGCAGCTAAATTTTCTGAAGAGTCTATTTGTGCTGAGTATGTTCCATTCACACACAGTTCCTACAAGCTGGCTGAACTGAGCATATGCCAGCATCTGGGCAAGACCTGCTACTTTTGGTTTATGGGAACCTCCATGGTGTCAGGTTCCAGAACTGAGAGCAGGGAAGCTATCTCTCCTGTGCTCTTGTGGCTGCTGCTGGAGTCCAGGTATCATGGAGGAAGAAGCCTGACTTAAAAGCAGAGGAGTGAGGCATGCGGACAGGGATGCCTTTAGTTACTCCATTATTTCAGGTGGTAGTAGTATCTTCTGTGGATCTAAAGGTTCCAACCCTTTTGATGACCTATGTGGGTGCTAATATGGTGCCACATGATGGAATTCTTATTTACTAAATTTAAAATCTATGTTAGAAGAACATTAAGTCTAGCATTCAAAGGTTAGGAAATTCCAGAATTAATGTTGCAGGTATGTCATATATCACTGACTTGTGTGTATATATTATGATACAGCCTTTAATGACAAGATCACATGCTGGTATTTTTTCCCCATGGAAATCCTGCCTCATTCTGTGTACAAAATGTGCATACCCAGGGAACCGTGCAGTAAATGAGGTCTCAAATGGGTGAACAGTGCTGCATTTCATATTGACCTGCTTTCCCACTAACATTAGTATGGTCACACATTCCACCTGTCCTTTAAGCTGATGTGAAGCTAA
Source organism: Dermatemys mawii (assembly GCA_007922305.1). NCBI lineage: Eukaryota > Metazoa > Chordata > Testudines > Dermatemydidae > Dermatemys > Dermatemys mawii. The sequence goes on from ML677377.1 coordinate 9,441,414, forward strand.
TTGAAGCCAATGGGGACTATTATTCTATTGGCTTTGGATAAGACCCCCTTTGTGGTGATAATTTAAACAACTGTATTTGTAATTAACTAAGAAACTAACAACTTTATCCAAAGGGTCATTTGAATAAAAATGGCAACTCTATAATTAACTTTAATGAGTTTAGGAGTCAGTCCAATGTTTATATGTTTTAAAGGCCACAAACATCCACTCCTTGTTAGGAAAGAGAAAGAAGGGCTTTAGCATATGCTGGTGTGATAGTTTGTGGTGTCTGTGCAGGATTGCTTTGCTGGCTTCCAGTACTATCATTTTAAAAGACTAGTCCAGAAGGAGGTGAGAGGAAGCTAATGACTCATTTCTCATCCTGGGTCATCTAACACACAATGAACCTGTTTGGGGCATCTTTTGTAGCAGTGTTCTGGACGTAAGACTGTTACTTAATACCCATACACTGAACTTCAGTGGACCTATAGCCTTGCTGTTGCTGTTTAGGTTATCTTTTACATATAAGAAGTGAAATCCAAGTCCCATTGAAATCAGCAGTGTTTTGCCGTTGCCATCAGTGCCACTGCTAGGATTTTACACTAGATTGTTCTCAGTATTCTTCTTATAAGCTCCTTAGCTTTAAGAAAATATTATTTGCAAATGCAGTTTATAGCCAGATCCAAAATATTTTATGATCATTTATGCAATACTATACAACTGGATTATCTTCTGTCTTTCTAACTTCATCTTTGGCTTTGCAATAAACTACTGGATAGGATTAAACTGTCAACAGTTGTTAATTCTTTCTTTTCAATCCCCTGCCATCATCTCTTACTCCCTTTAATAAAAGCTGCAGTACTTGAATGGTAAATATTATGTCAAAAACTCATAAAAAATAAATTTCCTTCAGGCAAATAACAAAAGTACAATGATATTTTGCAACCTTGTGTATTAAAATAAACATGCTGCCCGTGAGAATGGACACACTTCCTTGGAAGTAGTTCCAAGGAGTCTGCTGCAGAAGCTTTAATTTGATTAAAAAGTGTGTGCTTTGGTATACCTCACATTTACCTACCCTACAAACAGTGAAAGTTTGTGCATGTTGAGAGAAGTGAAGGGAGATATCTTCTGCCTCTGTGTGTTTCAGTAATTTAAAATTTTATTTTCAAAATGGAGCTCAGTGGTGGCATAATCATTTGCCAAGATCATATGCAAGAGCTGGTATACACTGTAAACACAGATAAACAATAGCATAGAGAGAGAAAAACCTGTAGGAGAGAGGCAGGAGTAAAGAACTGTTAGCAGTAGCTATCCAAGAAGGAATGAAGAGAAAATGCATTAGGGAAAAAGTATGAGTAGGGTGACCAGATGTCCCGATTTTATAGGGACAGTCCCGATTTTTGAATCTTTTTCTTATATAGGCTCCTATTACCTCCCACCCACTGTCCTGATCTTTCACACTTGCTGTCTGGTCACCCTATGTGTGAGAGACGGAAAATTTTTTTGAAGTGACAAAAATTTTACTATAGGCTTTTTTGCTTAATCCAGTAAAATGGTGCTACATCACTGCAAAGGAGGATCAAACCATCTGACTTAACCTATGTCTTATGTAATACAATCTTTTGTCAATGGCATGTTGTATTATAGAAAAGACTGCACAGAATGGTGACTTTGAAAACTCCCTCTTCTTGTAGAAGCCACTTTCTTTTGCATGCCATTCTGTGCTTTTACCTTGTCAGCTCTCACAATATAAGCATCAGGCTTAGTGAGGCAATCAGTTCCAGACACCCTAGGGAGATTAGAAGGTTTAAATCCCTTAAATGAGCAGTTGAACCAACTGATTGCATTCTGTATTTAGTGTGCTACAAATGTATCCTGAGTAAGGTCTTTTATGAAAGTTTGTAATGTTCTGAACTGGATAGTCATTATGAGCTATGTATCCATATTGTGGCTATGAATCTATGTATACAGAAAACTATATTCATAACCTGTCCTACAACTTGAACTACATTTCACAGCAAGTTGGCTATGTGAAACCAGCTTGCAGTAACCATCCATTACTTCCATCCAACCAGCCCACGAAAAGAGGCTGATGGACCATTAGAGTTAAGGGGAAAACATTGACACATCCCTAGGTTATCAAATTAAAAGGGAATTTTCCCCACTATGTGTAACCATGAGTCACCATGCTGAGGTGGGTTGGGGGAGGAAGCCTTTTAAAAAGAAGGCTTAGAAAAACTGACATGTTTTTTTTTCATCCAGAAACTGGACAGCCTCTAGGTTGGAAGCTGGCCCTAAATACTGGATCTGCCCTATAGCTAGGCAATAGGTAACTTTAACTTGTATGTGAAAAGGGGTTTTGTCTAATATGGAAGCATAAAGCCTGAGGTTATGTGCTCTTCCTTACTGTTTCATATTTCAATCTGTTAATTTTCTATTAAATAAGCTGTTTGTTTATATTTACCCAAAGCAGGTTTCTGTTGTGCAAATTGTGTGAAGTGTCTGTGCCAAAGTGAACTGATAGCGGTGGGGCTGGTTTCACTCCTTCTAGGGTGATTAACCCAAGTGGAATGGTCTGAATGTCTGGTAATTAAAAACTCAGGGTGTACAGATTTGAAGAAACTTGGGACTGGAGGGGCCGTTGGAGTCATCTGCAGGAGTAACTATGCTGGCGGGAGCTAGGGTGAGACATTGTGCTTGTGGGCACGTTTCTGGTGTCAGGGATCTGAACCAAAGCTGCACAGCTCCAAGGCACCCTGAAGTAACAAGGCAGGGGGTGACAGAACCCCTTACCAGTCTAGGTGGTCCGCAAAACATCTCACTTAGGAAGGAGCTCTCAGAGCTAATGCAAGTAACTGCGGGATCACCAATGTCAATAAAGGTGATGCTGATAGTTCAGTCAGTGGCATTTCTCTGAGTCTCTCAGCTAGTTCCTGATGTTGGAGAAAGATTGTTCTGATGCAGGTTTTCCCTTTCAGATAAGATCTGAAACTGAAGTTGTGGTCACCAAAAAAGCCTTATAATATTTTCCTAAACTAAATCAAATTGGGAATTCTGCATTGTTAAATTCTCCTGGGGGTTTCAATTGGATAATAACTACAGGTGGTGTAGGTAATGATGCCTATACTTAAGGTTGCTGGACGCCTATAATAGTGAGACATTATTGTCAGTTGCTTGCCAAATTTTAATTATTCAGACTGAAATTTTCCATGCTGGGTATCTAGTTCAGGTTGAATTTTTTGGAAAGTTTCAGGAATAAAAAAATGTTCAGCAATTTCTGAGAATTAGATTAGGAACATATATTTTGCACATGCGTATGAAACTAAGCAAAAATATTAAATTAATTCTTTGCCTTTCCACGCGGGCAGACTCAGGGCACTGCATAAGCTGTACAGCATTATTGACATGTATGTGCCTCTGTGGTGGAAGACAGCAGTTAGATGGACTACATGACTTCATAACACGGCATATCATGGAGTAGGGAGTGGGGAGGGAGATGGAGGAACTATGACCCATGACACCAAGAAAAACCACATCTCCACCTTGTAAGGTGGCCTGAATTCTTCTATCCTACACTTTGCCCTGTCATTTCCCTCAGCGCAAAGTGGATGTAAAATGTTACCATTGTCATCTGGCAGCATTTTTCATTTACATATTAATGTAAAAGGATATTTTTAGCATATGTGTATACTCTGACAATAGGTCTCTGTGTTAACTATGGCATGTTAGTGCCAAAACAACTTTGTTTGGCCTCCTCATCTGGGGCCTAATCCAAAACACACTGAAGTTAATAGCCTCCCATTTAGTTCAGTGAGCTTTGGGTCAGACCCTTTGTGACAGCTCCTACTTACTGTGTATAAAGCCTCACACAGTAAATCCTGTGCTCCTGGGAAAATATTGAATGTATCTATCTATTGACAATGATTCCCCATACCTCTCCCATTATAAACTGCATTTAATCCCTCTCTTCATTATATTGTAGCAATGACTCAGCAGAAAACAAATTTCAACAGCAAGAGTTTATCCTCAAGAAATAAGGTTATTATTGTCACAAAGTACAGTAAACTGTTGTGCATTAGAAAACCTTCCCAATCCTCTCAAACATTCTCTCCCTCTGCCTCCATCCTAGGGTGACCAGACAGCAAGTATGAACATTTGGGACAGGGGTGGGAGGTAATAAGAGCCTATATAAGTAAAAGACCCAAAAATCAGGACTGTCCCTATAAAATTGGGACATCTGGTCACCCTACTCAATCCTACACTTTGTTTCCTAAGCAGTGGTTTTGATAGCCATTCCCCTGAGCATTTGTGCAAGGTGAAAGGTAAGCAGAGCTGGAGTTACCATCTTTTAGATGGTGGACCAATTTGTTCCTTGTACTTCCTGCCTCATTCCTCTCTCTCTCACACACACACACAAAAATTCAATAAACACCAAATTTAAAAAAGTCATTTCCTGTATATCCAAGTGAAGTTTGCAACTGAGCAATCTAAACTTTGTTATAGAAATAAGTTTGTTAAAAGAAGACCCTTATCTGCTCACAAATGTGTGCATTTAACAGGTTTCCATTGTACTTCAGAAATAGTTTTATAATTCTTTCAATTACTAGTGAGATTATTCAAGAATCCTTGAGAGATTCTTCGGAAATACCTGTACTGAAGAAATATTTTATCTATAGTATAACATGCTATTAAAATCTTTCATGAATCTGGACATAATTCTTTATAAATAACTATCAAATACTTTCAATTTCCTTTTGCACAGTTATAAAATCTCTTTGGAACACACAGGTTATTTTTCAGAATATTTTTTTAAGCTGCCAAGACTGTGAATCTTAAAAATGTATTGCTTGGTAAAGATTTTCATATCTTTTCAAAATATTTTGGAATGATTCAAGAAACACAAACATAGCTGCTAACATGTCATAAAAATTTATATGAACCTGAGCTATGTGAATACCATCATTCACTTGGTACAAGGTTTCCTCCTCCTCCTCTCCATCTGTGAGTTCCACAATAAGGCACATCAGGAGAAAGCTCCAGCACCAATTTTTTAAAATATCAATAGCAGAATAGACTGCAGCTCTAGATTACTTGATCTTAAAGCTTGTGGACTGAGATATAGTCCACAAATCAGAAACACAAGGAGAGAAAAGTCCATAGTTAGGTTAAATGTTGTAAGCAGAATTCTGATGTTTGTGTAGTAAAAACTAGTGACGAGACAAGTGAATCAGCTCCCAATCAGTGGGGCCTTCTCTCTCCATGCCTCATACTCACAATCCAATGCCCATTTCTAGAACCAAGCCTGGACCATGTTTTATGATTCTAAATTGTTCATTTAATTGTTATCCCTACTTCATTTTTTCAGCCAGCATCAGAATAGAAAGTGCCAGAAATCTTGTATTTGTGATGTTAAAACAGCATAAATTTTGGAGAGTTAAGAAGCCAACATGATCACAAATATTGCAGATGTAAAAGATTATACACTTGTCTAGGCCATCTCCTTGAGAGTGTAAAATTGTTGAAGGCATCACCGAATCTAGTTTTTAGAAGTGCTCAGATTATTTGGATAATCTTTAAAAGTTCAGATGCCTCTTCCTACTGACCTCAAAGTCTATTCCTTTTGATGCTCCTACATCATTATTGCTATCAACTGTTTAGACTCCATAAATATTGAGAGACTGGATAGCAATATCTATATTAAAGTCGCCTCATACTTCCCATTATGATTGCTTGTTTTCAATTACTTATAACTTTGCTACACTGTAACAGCAGCTAAAATTTTCCATTCTTGGTTCCTGCATCAAGTTTGTGTGTGTGTGAAAGTTTGAGCAAAAATAGAGTAACTATATTTGAGGAGATTAGTGAGAAATCGGTAGTTTTGCAATGTTAACAAAATACTAGTTATATTATTTTCAAATCTAATGTACAAGTATTGTTTTACTAATGACATCATGCATGAGTCTTGTTGTATCACAGCTGCATAGTATATCCATGTGTCTCCATTTTGTCACTGATGCTCCTTAATTTTCTGAACATTCTGTCTTCACTGTGCATAATCCACAGCCCCACTGAAACATACTGTTTTGATTTGTGGGAAGGTGCACTGGGATTGGAGCCATGAGACTAGGATCTCTAATCTCATCCCTTCACCAGATGGTGTTAATTACTATATGCGCTTCATAATCCTTATCACTGAATAGGGCATCATACTGCTGCCATAGGAGATAAGCAAGTAGCAGCCCTCCACGTTTATTGAAATAACTGAGAGAATGCACAAGGCCACCCTTGGCAGAATCTTACATGGCATCCAGGTCTCTCTAGCAGACTCTTGTCTCAGCCACTTCACCATATTGCTAGAATCTGGGAAACAAGGAAGATAGTGAAGCGGAGGGCGCTGTTCTCTTGGGTTTCATCCCCTCTTTGCCAGTGAAATCCTTTTCAATGTAAGGTGCATTTCAGGGGCTGCTGTAGAATCTGGGGAAGTGGAGGAAGATATTACAAAGGCAGGAGTTCCTGTCTGTGCTCCAGGCACCTGGATTTTCAAAGGTTTTGTCCTTTTGAGAGAACCATCTGGTTTTGTGTCCTGTTGCTAACAAACTGATGCATATGTCCTGTCCCTGTAAACTGGGATAACTGTGAGATTAAGTTACTCAATAGCATTATTTTTAGAGTATAAAGGAATTTCTTCTTGTTGTAATACTGTACTTCAGAAACCACAGATATCCCATGAGAAAGACCCTTCTCTTGAATCTGCTGCAGTCTTTAGGAGTAAGTAAGATTGAGAGAAACAAAAAACCATTACCCATTCTGATCTCAGTGAGTACACTGGTTTAAACCCAAAGTAATGCCACTGATTTGAAAGAATTATAACCATGGAATTGAGATCAGAATCTGGCCCACTGTTTTGCCAATATGCCTTGAACTGACACACAGACCTTTAAAAACAATGAAGGTTCCCAAGAAAAGAGACTTGCTCCAACTCTAATTGCAGTGACTTATGTTAGAACCAATATCTTTTCAGCATTACTTGTTTGATATGTAGTAACATCACCTGACATGTGTTTGTTCCCCATATCTGTTTGTATACTGCAGGAGAGGAGAGGGCAGAAATTAAGAGTGAATGCTGATCATCTTCTCCCTGAGTTTCTATTGTTCTGTAAACACAGTTTGCAGATTCAGCCCATTCTAACAAGTGTGAGCACTTCAGATTCTAATTGCACTGAAGGAAATTAAAGAAAAGATAAATAGTTTTTACTTAGAGATGTGTTTCACATTAAACATTTATACTAGGAAGGAACGGAGCCTGCAGAGAGCAGCATTCACATAGCACTGACAAAGGTCACAGGGTCCAAATTCATTTTCGAAGGAGTCTGCAGTTAAAACTCCTCTCTCTCTCTCTCTCTCTCAAATCTGCATTGGCAAACTAGAAAAATAACCCAGAATGCTTCTTGTGCTTACTCTGTGTTTTCTTCTTCTAATAGCAAAAATTTTGGCACGTAGCTGAAAATTATATCTCCTGGTAAACACATAGGGCCATATTGTGCCATTGATCTGGGGAGTTAAAATTGGGTAAAATTATAAGAAACTGGCAACAGAGTTTTACAATGGGAAGTGTTGGGCTACCTTAACGATAGCCATTGCTACCTGTGCTATCTATTAAAATAATAATAATTAAAAAATCATATTGGTTGTGGCTTTGGAGCTCCTCCACATCTATAAAGTTTGCGTTACACCTACAGTCAGATCCAAAGCCCATTTAAGTCTTTCCATTCACTTTAAATTTGGATCCAGCTCCTATTTAGTTTCACATTAGGGCCTGGATACAGTCATGTAGAATCCGATGCCTATGTGGAATCCCATTGAAGAAAATGGGGCTCTGTGAGGATATTAGGGTCTGACAATGTGTATCCAGCTGCAAGTTGGAAGCCCAGATTTGATGCCAGGGAAAACAGAGTGAAAGTAGCTCCAAAAATAGTCCAAATAAAAGGCCTGCAAATTGGGGGATTCTGGCTTTACATGAATGCCAACAAATACCCTTTTTTGGCTATAAAACATTGGTTAAAAACGTAGTCATTTTAGATTTACCAGTCAGAATACTATTTGCAAGTTATTACTTCATGTGAGACCTCAAAATCTAGAACTTTGAGGAGAATATGTGAAAACTATTCTTAATCATACACAATTTCAATTACCTATAGACCATATAATCTTTCTGAACCTCAATGTCTTCTCCATAAAATGAGATAATTTTTACTTACAAGACGGGATGTCAAGAAACGTAATGTACGGATATTTGTAAAGATCTTTGAGGTCTGTAGGCTGTAAACCTGCAGAGCGCTGTTACTGCATAGTGGTAAGCCATAGTGGAGTGATACTGTGGTCTACTAGATAGAGCAGTGGGTTGGGAATCAGGAGACCTGTGTTCTATCTCCAGCTCAGCCTTTGACTAGCTGTGTGACATTGGTTGAACATTTGTCCTCACTATACTTTTGTTTCTCTATACACTTTTTTTTTGCCTATTCATTTGTAAGCATTTTGGGGTGGGGACTGTCTCAGGGTGCGTCTTGTACAGCACCTAGCATTAAGGGTTCCTGATCTCAATTGGAGTGACTATAACATACATTATAATAAGAGAAATCTCTTTAAAAATATTTCCATTGGGCTAACAAAAGACTTATAATGAACATTCAGAATTGCTTTCTACTATGAAAACTCATTTTTGTTCATAGTTCTAGTCTAAAACAGGCTGTATTAGGAACATTGCATTCTAAGGTGTCACTTATAGAGCCCCTGAAATAGAACTTTAAGTAATTTTTAAGTAATGCCACGAACTGACATGGGAGAACATTTTTGCAAAAAGTGATTTACTGCCAAAATATTATTCCTAGTGTTGATCTGTATAGCTGATTTATGAACAAGTGCTTTTAAATATGTGATTTACATTCCAAGTTTCTGATTTATAGAACATGTGACAGGCTTATAAGACAAGTGACTGATTTATTATAGTGAAGCTATTCACGCCACTCTAGTTAAGGTTGTGTCAGCATTTCCATTATAAACTCTTAATTTCAGGGATTTATAACTTGCCAGTAAAAATTCACTCTAAACTGAAACTTCTTCCCTCAGAATTGTCTGTCCATTTTTAAACTAGAGGCCTGAGGAAGGAAAAGCAGCATGATTTATGTAGACATCTGTATGTTTACCTGAGATTTAAGGAGCTGTTTTTGGTGTGTTTCTTTCCTGATTTTGGAGACACAGAGGATGGTTCTCAGGGATACTATATACATTTACTACATTAACCACTAAGGGTTCAGGGACCAGCTGAACCACAGTCCACCTAATCATCCAACTTGTAGGCTGCTGCAGCAAGATTTCCTGATTTAGGCTTAGGGGTATATTGGTCCGGTGTAGGCATGGAGTGGAGAAGGGGTTGGGGTTACAATCAGCAACCCTGGCAGCCCTAGGCCTCAGCCTGCACTGTTGGTGCAGAATCACTGTGGTGCTTGGCTGTCCCAGCGACACTCCTAGTTGGGACCCTACCCAGCCTGCCCCAATCTGCTCTTTGACAACCTGGAACTCCCCCTTTGCCAGGACAGCTCCTTCAGAGGGAGCACAGTGTTGGTGGCACAGACACAGTCGTATTTACCAAGAGCATGGGTGCCAACTTCCTCTTATCCCTTCTCTGTCCCGGGCCTGCCCCCACTCCACTCCTTCCTCCCACCCCCACCCTGCCTCTTCCTGCCCTCTCACCCAAGTATGCCTCATCCCTGCTCCTCCCCTTTCTTCCCAGCGCCTCTTGCATGCTGCGGAACAACTGCTGTTTCGCAGTGTGCAGGAGGTACTGGGAGGGAGGAGGAGGAGTTGATCAGTGGGGTTGCCACTGTGGGCAAGAGGCCCTGGGGGAAGAGGAGAGCTGGCTGCTGCAAATGGATGGTAAGCACCAACTAATTTTTTTCCCTGAGTGCTCCAGCCCTGGAACAACCATGGAGTCAGCACCTAGAGGGAGGATCCTTTATCCTTCCCCATAACTTTCTTCTGCCAGCTGCAGGAGGAGGACATGAAGCTACTGAGAATCTGAGCTTTGTATTTGGCCTAATTTTTTTTCCCCACCAGCAAAGCTCTGTTCTGGCATTTTAAACATGATATTTGGAATTTAGCCCTGCGTGTCACAATATATGGAAAAGCCAGGCTGGCCAGCAAACCCCAGGAAAACAGTTTGCACAACTGTCTGGGCCCTATGAACAGCAAGAGAAAGACCTTGTTCTGCTGGCACCCAAGATAAGTATGACAGGGCAATAACACTCCCATACAAAGTATGGCAGGGAATGGAGAATAACTCCTTTCTAGGGGTAGAGGAAGGGAATTTGTCCTTCCCCTGCAATTTGTTTCAGTAGCTTGGAATTGAGGCAGGTATGGCTGATTATCTTATCTCGGAAAGAGACAATTAAATGGCCTATGTATAAAAAAGACAATGTCATTGGAGTTTGCTACATTATTGGTATTTTTATTGAAAGGGTTGGGTTTGAGGAGTAAGAGCTCTCTTGAACACCAAGAGCATGTCTACACATACAGCACTGCAGCAACACAGCTGGACTGATGCAGCTGTGCCACTGCAGTGCATCTGGTGAAGATGCTCTATGTGGATGGGAGAGCTCTCTGCCATCAGCATAATAAAACCACCTCCGTGAGTGGCGATAGCTATTGTCAGTCAGAGAAGCTCACCTGCCAAGATAGCAATGTCCATGCAGGTGCTTATGTCAGTGTAACTTGTGGTGCTCAGGGGGGTGGTTTATTCAAACCCCTGAGCAACATAAGTTATGCCGACATAAGCTGTAGTGTACACACAGCTTAAGACTTTTAATATGTTGTTTTAATAAGTTTATTTTATTTTTAAGTCATGTGGTTTGTCACTTGAATTCTGGGTTTAAACAACCACAAAAATATTTTAACAAGTCATTCATGTGCTGTATTTTCTCAGTGGACCTGGCCTGACCAATTTCTGAAGGCAGTGAGACCAACAAAACTGCTTTCATTCTTCTTCTTCTTCTTCTTCTTAGTGTAGGCGCAACATGCCTCAGCTGGCACATGACCAGGATTCATCACCAAATTTGGTCCGCTGGTTGGATCACTAGCTTTTCTGGCCTGAGCCAGGTAGTGACTGGGAGTGTGATGTGAATGCTGATCCATGCCCCTCTCTACTTCCAGTAACATTAATAAACCCAATAACACATGTTGTTAGTAGTGTAGATGAGGGTGTGATCCCATGTTGCTATGGGGAGCTAAAATTGAAGGCGGTGGTGTTGTTAATGAAGTGATTAGCATCAGAAAACTGAATTAGTTGATACTACTGACTGATTAATACAACTTATATTAATAATTCAGGCTATTTACTCCTATTTTTCAAATGTTGCCAGGACAGATACTTTAGCGGGTCATCAGGAAATAATTTTGCTGACAAGCTGGACTTTTTAAAAAGCTTTTGCGTGGTGTTCAATGGCCAGAGATGATGCTGACTAGACGTTTTCGGATAGTCTTGCATTTTTATTTGAAATGCACCTATTTAGGGTAAAAAAAAAATACGCTGATGCAGTATGTGATCTGGTTATGCCACCCTTCTCCAGCAACTGTTCTAAGCAGGCATAATGTGTTTGAGGTGCTGAGTTGTCCATGCTGATCCAAGCAATATTGCTAGTCACTTTTGAAAATTTAGGCCACTTTGTTCTCCCAGAAGTATTTTTCAATTACGTCATTAACGACAGCTGGTTTTGTGATATAACATCTACAGGGAAAAGACACTACTGGAGATGTGAGACCATCTATATTTCCTCAGCAGAATAAATTAATATATATTTTTACATATCACAGCATTCCAACTTCTTCACAATGCAGGTCTTCAGAACTGATCATTAAGTCAATATCTGGTCCTGCATGTGAAACTCATCTTCACAGTTTGTGGTCAAGCAATAAAATTCAAAAGCTACCCTGGACATTTCTAATGTAAAGAAGTACAACTCCTTAAATCTGGAAACGTTCCCAGAAGGCAATAATTTATTCCATCAACTACTACATACTGTCTCAAAAATAGACACTTCAACAATTGCTGGAAACATTTTATCAAAGCTGCTGTATGTAGGAAATATCAAAATAAATTACAATAATTAACATCACTTAAAAATGGTAGTTTTGTTAAATCTCCATGAACTTTCCTCCACAGTTCGTACTTACAAGTAACCATTCCGCCTCCCCCCCCACCCCTGCTTTTATTCAGTAAAAATTCTGGAATTTAAGGAAAACAATAATCTTTACTTTTACATATCATTTCCCACCGCTGGGCAAAAATCAACTGAAATCATTTAAACTTTAACAAAAGATGCTATTTCAGTGCTTGGATAACCATTACTGCACCTAAATAAATACATTTCAAATACATTTGGCATTCTCAAAAACTTCACATGGTATGAGTGCTTTGTTCAGTTTTTAGCTTCACCTTTATACTGCTTTAGCATCACAGAGTTTAAGACCAGAGAAGACCCCATCAGACCATCTAGTACAGGGGTGGGTAAACTATGGCCTGTGGGCAGCATCTGGTCCGCAGGACCCTCCTGTCTGGCCCGGCTGTGCTCCTGGTCAGGAGGCGAGCCCTGGCCCCTTCTCTGAGTGCCCTCTCCCCAAGTCTCCGCCACATCCAACTGCTCCCTGTTCCCTGACTGCCCCCCGCAGCTCCCTGCCCCTTATCCAATCCTGCCTCCTCCCCGCTTGCCACAGTCCTGGGGGCAGTTAGGGTGGGGATTGCTAGAGGGGGTGGTCAGGGGACAAGGAGCACGGGTTGTTGGATGGGTCATGAGTTCTGAAGGGGGAAGTCAGGGGGCAGGAAATGGGAGGAGGTCACTGAAGCAGTGGGGCCAGGCTGTTTGGTGAGGCACAGCCTTCCCTACATGGCCCTCCATACAATTTTCAACCCTGATGTAGCCCTCGGGCCAAAAAGTTTGCCTACCCATGATCTACTCTGACCTCCTATATTTCCCAGGCCACCAACATGCGTACACTAAATCCAACAACCAAAATTAGATGAAAGTATTTCAGCCCATTAGGCCCAAATCCTGGAAATACTTATGTATGAGCTTATTGTTATGCACATCAGTAATCACACTGAAGGTGATGGGACTCCTCATATCTATAAGTATTTGTAGAACTGGGACCTAAATATCCAAAGCAGTCAAAACTAGCAGAAATCTTCCCACTTGTGTGATTTCTTTCTTTCATGGTGCCATCGTGTGTGTGGGAGGAGAAATGAAGATAGTTTTTTTGCACTAAAGGGAAATCTGCTAAAGTGCAGAATAATGGACATAATTTGTGTTTTGCACTTTGTTAAACAGCCCCATAAAAACAGGCTTGAACCAAATGAAACAGTTTTACGCTGAAATCTAATAAGCAACAGTGGGATTTGGCAATCATGAAAAGAAGTAAGCCAGAGATGGGCAAATCTCAAATTTCAGGGATTTATTTTGATCAGATAAGAACTCAAAAACTCTAGGTTTTCTGAACACACAACCTCTGAGTCCACAAAATGGGACTGAAAATTTTATAAAAATAAAATATCTTACAAATATCCTTTGAGTGAGAAATTCCGCAAATGTGGCCTTGGTGTGACCAAAGACTGCGTATTGTATTAAGAAACAATTTTCTGGCAGTTTTCAGCCAACCTCCTTTCGATCCAGCGGTGTTTTTCAAATACATTATGGGCAATATTTTCAAAAGGCACAAATAACCTTTCTTTAGAGCTTTTAGTGAGAGTTGGGGTGCCCAAGGGATTTCCTTTAAAAATCCTCAGTTCTTCATAGTGGGACTGGATGGCTTCAGGAGCATGTCTGCATTGCTGGGATGACCTGAGGCTGAGGAAGATCCTCCAACATTCCTAAAGCTTTCAGGGGTAATTATGCCTCTTCTTCTGAGCCTCCACCTTTTTTGCCTGCTATCTTTTCTTCCTGTGATCTTTCTTGATTTGCAGCCCCAAAGTGGCCATGTGCTGTAGTGCAACTTCTCTCCAGTGCTGTCCCCCAACTCTCCAGTAATCTCCTCTCCTGAAGCCCTGATATGTCCTGACCCATTCCATGTCCTTCAAGTCTCTTTCTGTGACTCATCTTTACCTTCCTTCTTTAAACCTTTAAATCCTGCATATCTCCCTTTGTTATGGACTTTCTCCATCTCTGTCTATGGGGAGGTTCTTTCTTAATGTGTTGGCTATTTTTAAAGTGCATAAACTGCAGTGTAATCAATGAGGAATTTCAGCTTGAGCCTCTTAACTCTGGTCCCCTGGACTCAAGGTGCTGACTCCACTAACTTTTCAGTCCTCGAGACAGCCTTTGAGCTTCCCAGGACAATTATGAAAATATTGAACATATCCATTGCCCATACCCTGGACTTAGAGTGTTCAAGTCATGGACTGCTCGCACAACCTAAGCATGATTGAGCACTAGCTTTGACATTTCCCATAATGCCCTGCTCTCACCTGAACCCTTACACAGCCACACAAGAGGTTATTTTCCTCTGAAATCCCTTATTTAAACTTATAGCTTGCCTGAATAAAAAAACTTAGTTGAGCAAAGTCTGGGGAATGGGAGTGAAAAGTTTACTCTTACCTAACCTATTAAGGGAATACCTTCTTTCTAAAGACATTTGTAAAGCTGAATATTGGACTCATGGATGGGATAATATCAGTGCACATACAGATTTTCTAGTTCTTGTATCTCCTGATTTATAGTCTGCCATAATATAACCTGGAATATGTTGCTGTATACCTAGTAATATTATTTGCTAATATACAAAGACACCAATTTTACCAAATTCCCCTTATTGCTTGCCAGCCAGCATGTGGATATAAATTTTAATACTGTTGATGCTAAGCCAATTCCACAACTTAGCATCTTTTGGGAGAAGTATCTCAGATAGAAGATAGTTGTTTGAGCCAAATCATTATTGACAAGAATTCCATGAGGCTAGCATGAACATCTATCATCTCAAAGAGCTATTCCTGATCTTCAGAATCACAGATTTGTCTTCATGTGTGGTGAGAAGCCTCTTAAGCAGAGCTAGTTAAAAAAACTGAAAAATGAATGTAGTGAAAATTTTTGACATAATGGTTTCTTGTTTTACAGTGTTCAAAACTGACTTTCTTGGTTCTTAGATGTTAAATTTGTGACTATTTTAAAATAAAACATATAGAAAGTGTTTTTGAAACCACTATTGAAATGGTTATTGGATTTTTTATTATGATAATATTTTTGATAAATTGTCACAAATTTTGCACAGCGCTGAAAGCTGTGCAAATGGCACAACTGAGTGAGTATGTTCTTGGACATCCCATGCAGAATTACTTTCAGATCCAACCTGCAATAGCATCAGACAGATTAACACAGTCCTGGCCTCACCCTTTAAAACAGCATAACATCCTTGGAATTCCTTATTTGTTGTTTTTCTATTACTTTTCTTATCCAGATAGAAGTTAAATCTGTCAGTCTGTTCATTTCTACAGGGATTCAGTAGCACTCGAAAGGAGGTATTTAATGCAGGAACAGAACTATATATTGATTTGATGACATGGGTACTTCATTCAGAGAAATGTGGGCTGTAATTTGAAGGGTCAATAAATCAAAAAAGTTGAAAACATTTTTGCAAGATGGAATGAAATCAATGCATAGAAACATTTTATGTTTCATATGTTAAACTGATCATTTTGCACCTCACTGAATTGTGCTTGCTGTTCTGGAATTCTTTCTCCTCCACTGTGTGACATCAGGACAAGAAGTCACTTCTCAGCTTAGGAGTGTGGAAATGCTTTCTCCAGTAATAATTTGTACTGAAGTCAGTGGGACTACCCCTGTGAGTAGCAGCTCCACAGTGTGAGTTAAGGGGTTTACAGTTTGCTCCAACATATACAAACTAAAGTACAAAAGGACCCTCTTTCCATGAAGCAACTTTCTGGAAGTTTTAGTATTACCACATTAAAAGCAACACCAAAAGTAAAATGAAAAGACACGTAAACTCACAAAGAGTCAGATCACCAAAGTTTCCCCATTCCATATCAATCATGAAAAATACTGTACAGAATTGATTTCCGTAAACTTTATATTGAAGGTCACATCAATGACCTGCAAGACAAAAGATCTTAATGGACCCATATATGATGATGACTGTTTGTCACCTCTTCTGCACTCTTGATTTGATATGCAACTTGTAATAAAATTAAAAGTTTGGCCATCTGTCAGCCAATTAGACTTAGAATTCTGACAAGCTATAATTTCATTTATTAGTGACATCAAAACCCTGTCTTTCCATGACAATAAACATAATAAATGTGTTGAGTGCAGAGCCCTCTGCAGTCTGTTGTTATTAGATTGGTGAAAATACAAATTCATTTCATAGTTGACTGATTCCACTTTCTGATGCAGTAGGGGCACTTTGGTAATACTTATATACTTTAGCAACTTAGCTCTAGGCATTTCAAAGAGTGAGTCTATATGCTCTGAGAAAGTAATAGAAGACAGGATCTCAGTGGTGCATAACTGGTTCCTTACCTGCTGTTGAGAATGACACCTTATCAATATTCATAACATAGAAACTGAAAGGCTCTACTCAGAGTAGCCTTTGTTAAAATTCTATGGGATTTAATATGTGGGTTAGGATAGACCGAATGCAGTTTTCTCTCTTTTAATATACTACTGAGGGTGCTGGACTATTATAGTAATGGCTTAAGCCAGGCATCATAAGGGCAGGCTTTGTGCCAGCTTTACCATACTGCTCTTTCAAGACACCTGAATCCTGACATTCAAAACTCCCTGCTTTCAAAGGTCTGGATCCTTATGCAGCTATGCCAGTTCACCTCACCCCTGAGTTGCAATCTTCACACCCCATCACCCTTTCTGTGCCAGTCTTGAAGTCGTATATATCTCTGCCAATGTTCTTCATGCTGATCTGTTATTTCTGTCATTTATATTCATGGGGCAGAGACAGTCAAGCATTCTGAATTGTTTATTAAATGGCAAGTTGGTTGTGGGATGTGCAATAAAGAGAGTGTGGTAAGACTAAAAAACTCATTTACATTTAGGAGTTATAATAGGATTTGAACTCTGTGCTCCAGTGGAAAACATAATAAACCATTATACAACTAGCTCCCCCTACAGAAGGAAGAAAATGTAAACCGCTATAGCTATCACATTATTAGTTTTCCGTGACATCTGTAATACCTGAATATGATAGAAGGTCTTTCTGTCTGCTGGTTATAATAGAGGAGTTGGCGTCACCGCTTCTAGTCTGATTCTCCTCTTTCAGGACATCACATTCTTGCTTTGACTTCGGTGGAAGTTACTTATATCACTAGGCAGGAGCAAGAGATAGAAGAAGCCCATGTAGTCTATTTCAATCTTTGCCACTGACTTTCTGTGTGATTCTGGGGTAGGCCCTTGATGTCTATATAGCTTCATTGTAGCAATTCTTAAGATGTGTATTATAACTCTTACCTGCACACAAGAGGGTGCAAGAGGGTTTATTTAGTGTGTGTGTCTGGGGGGGTGGGGAGAATGAGAAATAGCACTAAGAATTACAGAGAAATAAGAAAAAAACAGAGATGCTAACTGCACTATAAAGTCACATTCATCTCCTCATAAAATAGTATTTTACATCAGCTCTAACATGCTTTGATATCCTTGTAACAAAGTCTATCTAAGTGTAAAGTATGCAGGCTCAGTTGTGACTTTAATATGACTGTGGTCAGGCAGCATGTTGTTCTGACTTGGAAATGGACTGAGAAGTATATATTGAGATGCGGAAAGAGAGAGAGAGAGAGTCACAATTTGCTTCCTGGTCCCCACTTGTCCCCCACTGGGGACAACCACCAGACCTATAGCAATTTGATGCGTTACTTCTAAGCCTGAGTCTTCTTAAGCCTGATGAGTCATCCCTGAGTTTCCTCTGAGCCTAAGACTTCTTAAGACAATGATTCGTTTCTGAGCCAGAAAGAGTGATGAGTCATCCCAGGCAATTACTTGCAGGTCTTGTAATAAGTCCCACACCATTCAACCCGGGGTCAGGCAATCCACATGTGAGGGCCCATCCTGGTGATCCTGAAGAAGGTATATAGGCTTCTAAGGGATGCAGTCTCTCCGCAGTCTGCTCAGTATCACGACGTGACGGGGAGCACAGCCATTGGCTGGTAGTTTTAATAGGCTTCTCTTCCTGCTCCTGCTTTATTCAATGTCGATTTCCATGTTAGCCTCCCTCTGTTCCACTCTGCATCTGCTCTTGCCTTAGCTGGCTGCCTGGAGATTCTGACACTCTGGTTTGGGTTATTTCTCCCAGTGCATGAGTGTAGCTGCACTGGTCAGTGAGTTCCCTCCACTTGCTTGCCACTGGTACTCACATGTCATGTGTGGCCTGTGTAGCCCTTCAGAAGCAGCTTTCTTTCACATGGAGCTAATTACAATATAGATAACTGGTGCAGGGAAATAAAGGGGCACTAGACTTCTTTGCAGGTGTGCAGTATGAGG
This sequence comes from Dermatemys mawii, assembly GCA_007922305.1. Lineage (NCBI taxonomy): Eukaryota > Metazoa > Chordata > Testudines > Dermatemydidae > Dermatemys > Dermatemys mawii. Next base: position 9,459,938 of record ML677377.1, read on the forward strand.
CTAAAATCTGATCTTAAAATATTCATTGATGTTATTGATTCAATTTCATTAGCATGAGGTAAAAACTTCTGGGATATAGTATTAAAGGAATCATCTCCTCCCTCCCCCACAAAAAGATAAAAAAAGATTATATCAAAAGAGGATGAAAGGACAAAGTGGAAATTAATGGATCAAAGAATAAAAACTAAGGTACTGCAACAAAGAGATGATAATTTGTGTGATCTGACTGGCCATTTATATCTTAATTTATCCCATGATCATGTAAAGACTCCTTTGCTTCATTATATTGCAAAATATATCATGTGTAGTCACTCATTGTCAAAATTCTGCAATTAAAAAAATAATAGTGACGATGCTTATAAAATAAAGACAGCTGCACTTTCAGTGGTTAGACAGCAATGTACTAGTATCAGGTAACTATTCTGAATTTATTCAAATTCTGTTAAAAGTACTGCCTATGTCCTTTTTACTTCAGCCTAGAGTTTGAAAACAGGCATTGAATATTAGCATTTTGGTTCTATTTGATCACAAAAGCATTTTTTATATATCCCTGCCTTGTTGCGCCCTGTCATGATTTAAAGGGAATGCATTATCTGGTAATTATATATTTTAAAATAATGATATAAAATTAACTTGTATTGTTTACTCAAAGGGAAAAATCCTGGCTTGATTACTAGCAATGGCAAATTCCTGTTAATTCTAGTGGGGCTGAAATTTCATAGAATCATAGAAGATTAGAGTTGGAAGAGACCTCAGGAGATGATCTAGTCCAACCCCCTGCTCAAAGCAGGACAAACCCCAGCTAAATCATCCCAGCCAGAGCTTTGTCAAGCTAGGCCTTAAAAACCTCTAAGGATGGAAATTCCACCAGTGTTGTGTATTTGGTTTTCGTGGTAATAGACCATGAAATTGCTATGGCAATTGAGTTAGATTATTAGGGGATAGCTCAGCTAGTTTTGGCTGGTTTGGTTAGTTCAGTGTGTGGCAATAAATGGCTGTTTTTAAGGTTTACAGCTCTCTGTACCTCAAGTCATTTCTTCCTAAAACTGCTGACCCCAACAACACAACAAAGTGGTTATGCGTGTGGGATTCCTGTACTGCCTCAGCAACAGAAGGAAGTATAAATCAAGGTACAAACCCCACTCCCATAAAACAATACATTTTTGATGTTGGAAGAGGGTGAACTGGCTTGTTTGCACTGTCTGAAACCTGAAACTAAAACCATGGCTATACTTATGAGGCCGCTGGAACCTTTTGAGGAGACTATAGTGCAATGGCACGTATTTCCTGAGCGTTTTGAGATTTTTGTTATTGCAGATGACATTACAGAAGAGAAGACAGTCCCAATATTCTTAAGTTTTGTAGGGGTTAAGCTTACTACACCCTGATAAGCCTGAGACCAAATCTTACAGTGACATCGTGGAAATCCTGGGGGCCCATTTTTTTCCCAAACCACTGGTAATTGCTGAAAGATATAGATTCCATAAAAGAGACCAGAAAGATGACACAGTTATACAATTTGTAGCAACTTTGAAAAGGCTTGCGGAATGCTGTGAAGTGTAAGGAGATATTAAATGATGCCCTATGTGACAGGTTAATGTGTGGCCTGCACATTGAAGCTATATGGAAGCACCTGTTGAGTGGCTTGACTGGCTGACCAAAAAGGGAAACTTGCATACCCTAGAGCACACCCAGGATGACCAAAGAGACATCTCCTTGCAAGAAGAAGTGCCACTGCAAATTTTGTCTTTGGTAGCGGGCTCACATGAATACTGGGTAACCCGTTGTTGGACAGCAAGCCTATCCGCATAGAACTGGACACTGGTGCAGCCGTCTTGCTGGTCTCCGAGACTGTGTATAAAGAAAAGCTATAGCATCTTCCGCTTAAGGCAACAAAAACTGTTCTGTAGATGTATATGGGAGAAGTTGTGTCCATGCTGAATACTGTTGATGTTAAGGTGGAGTTCAATGGACAGGCTGCTAAACTACCGCTGTTTGTGGTGAGAGGTAATTACCTAGCCTTAATGGGTAGGTCTTGGCTTAGGAAGATTCAGTTGAACTGGGCAGAAGTGCACTGAATGACTAAAGAAGAAACTGGTCTGACCACTATAATAAGGAAACATGCTGCTGTTTTTGGAGAGGATCTGGGAAGTATGAAGGGAATCACTGTGACATTGAACATTAAACCTGACAGTCTACCAAAATATCTGAAAGCCAGAACTGTGCCATATGCTATAAAGCCAAAAGTTGAAGTGGACCTGGAATGCCTGGTCATAAATGGAGTCCTAATACCAGTTACCCAGAGCCCATGGGCAACTCCTATCATTTCAATGGTGAAGAAAGATGGCTCCCTCTGGATTTGTGATAATTCTGAAGTCACTGTCACACCGGTTTTGTGTGCAGAGCAATACGGGCTTCCCCACATCAATGACCCCTTTGCGGTCCTGGCTGGGAGACAAAAGTTTAGTAAGATTGATCTGAGTCAAGTGTATTTACAGATGCACACTGATGAAAAGTTGGGACAATACTGGGTCAATACGAGTTGAACTGTTGACTATTGTGATGCATAACAGACTTTATTGATACTGTCACCTACCCTTCAGAATGTCTGCTCCCGCCTTGTTCCAGAGGGCTATGGACCAGATCTGGTGTGGCTTGCCAGGAGTCTAGTGCTATCTGGATGACATCCTGGTTACTGGAAGGAATGAGGAGGATCACATAAAGAATTTAGAGGGTCCCCTACAAAGACTGGAAGAGTATGGCCTACGTGTCCACAAAGACAAGTGTGAATTCTTCCAGCCCTCTGTTTAATGTGTCGGACACATCGCTGATGCTACTGGTCTGCATAAGGCTCCTGCAGAAATTAAGACTATTGTGGAGGCTCCCTCTCCTCAAAATGTTAGCTAGCTTTGTTTGTTTCTAGGACTATTGAACTATTATGGAAAGTTCATCTCACACTTAGCCACACTGCTAAAACCACTTCACAAACTGCTTGAGCAGAACAATGCCTGGAAGTGGACTGAAGCTTGTGATGTTGCATTTAACAAAGCTAAGGGTGCATTGCTAAATTCAGAAGTTCTGATGCACTTTAATCCATCCTTACTCCTACAGTTGGCCTTCAATGCCTCCCCTTATGGCATGGAAATGGTCGTGTCACACATTATGCCTTCAGGAGAAGAAAGACCTATTGCTTTTGCTTCGCATATTCTAAGCAAAGTGGGAACTAACTATGCCCAAATCGAACGTGAGGCACTGGGAATCATTTTCAGAATTTGGAAGTTTCATCAGTACCTGTTCGGATGGATGTTTACTCTTCTCACAGACTATTTACCTCTGACTTCCTTTTTTGGACCCCACACAGGCTTTCCCCCATTAGCGGTTAGTCTTATGCAACTTTGGGCATTGTTGCTTTCAGTGCACACATAGGAAATCAGATATCGGAAATCTACTCTCTATGGCAATGAGGATGTTCTCACAAGGTTGCCTTTGCCAGTCAAACATCAAGATATTGCCCAGAAGGAAATCTTTTACTTTGAACATGTAGAGAATATACCCATCACCACTACTCAGATAAAAAAGGCAACTCACATTGACCCAATATCATCCGAAGTTATGGACCTGGTGATATATGGAACATCTCGACGAATCTGCCCAGTCTCACCCAACCTTGTTACCTACATGTCCAGGAGGACAGAGTTATTGATCCAATCTGATTATTTGTTGTGGGGGAAACGTGTCATTATCCCAGCACCACTGAGATCACAGATGGTAGAACAGCTACATTCTGGTTACTGTGGAATAGTGTACATGAAGCTATTTATGGTGGCCTGGATTCGACAGTGCTATTGAAGAGAAGGCAAGAGCTTGTATGTCATGTCAGGGTGTGAGGAATGAACCCAGTGGGCACCCATACACCCATAGGACTGTCCTGGAAACCTGTAGCAATGTATTCATATTGACTTCGCTGGCCCCTTGAAGGAAGCATGTTCTTGGTGGTGATAGATGCCCATTCTAAATGGCCAGAAGTCTCTCTAATGTAGTCCACTACTGCAGAGAGTACTATCCAAAAACTACAGGGACTCTTTAGTCATTTCGGTCTGCCAGAACAACTTGTGAGTGACAATGGACCACAGTTCATCTCTCAAGAGTTTCAAAATTGTATGAAGGCAAATGGGATACACCACATCACTTAAGCACCATATCATCCATCCACCAATGGATTAGCTGAAAGATTTGTGCAGGCAATGAAACAAGCTTTGAAATTGCCAAGGGGACAATTATCCATTCAAAAGTGTCTGGACACCTTCTTACTATCCTATAGAAACACCTCTCGTGCTACGACCAAGGCATCCCCGGCCTTTCTAATGATAGGACAACAGCGGCGCACTTGCTTTGATCTGCTGAAACCTTGTGAACCCTGACAAATTGTACAATGTCAGCAGCAAGATCAAGTAATCAGGTATGCACCCAGAGCAAAAGACTGAACCTTTAGCCTGGGACAGCAGGTTTTGACTCGGAATTATACTTCTGGAACTAAATGGGTCCCTGCCACTGTCATTGTTCAAACAGGACCTATTTCCTACACAGTCCGCACTGCAGAGGATCTCACCTGGCAGCAACATGTAGATCAGCTGCTGCCAGGTCGTAACGGTCCTCAGGACACATCTTCAGTTGAGTTGCCTGACTTCATCGCTTCTGGCGAGACACCGAATCAAGAGTCACCTGTTCCTGACTGTCCCCTCCATTACTGCTGGAGGCTGAGATACCTCACTGTCTGGAAAAAGCTGATACCACATCCTCACCCATTTGCGCTATGAATCCTGAGTCCATTGTCAGGCCTTCACCCAAGACATTTTCGGATGCAGCAACACCAGAGATCCACGTAATCCACTTAGAGACAGAAGGCCTCCTCAGTGTCTGAATCTTAAGCGGGCTTCTCATCCACTGTAATCCCCAGGTCCTTTTCTGCAGAACTGCTGCCTAGTCAGTCAGTTCCCAGCTTTAGATTTCAGTACTTTAGGATAATGGATAATTTAAATGTGTGTGTGTATGTGGTGGGGAACTCAGTATTATTTGCATCCTTTACGACCTGGTCATTAGCACTGGGAAAATCAGGAACAATTGTGGTTGATAGGTTAAAAGAATACTGTGCTATAGTTTAAAGGATGATTATTCTAAATCCTTGGCTTCCCACTTCACTGCATATAGGTTATGGCTTCTGTCTCCTTTTTTTGAAGTCTCAAAGTCCCTGAACGTGTCTCCAGCGTGCCTCCAGAGCTGAAAAAGAATGGCATCAAGGTATATTTAAAAAAATGGGAATTCCCATTATCTACAATTCTTCTTCAAATTGAACAGCCAAGAAGCATTGGCTTTATCTTGTGGGCTTTTTAAAAAAGTGTTTTAGTAGAGGGGCTTGCTGACTGAAGGAAGCAGTAATGGAATGTAGAATTTTTCCACTGTTAGGGCCTGATCCAGAGCCCATTGATATCTAGTGGGTGCCCTCAAACTGACATTAGTGGCCTTTGGATCAGACTCTGAGTCCATGAGCCTTCAAAGAACCCTGTGTAGAAGGATCCTGGCCACCACACAACCCCAATGGATTCAGAGGGACACTTTCCACAATTGCAGTTGGCGTCACTGTTGACAGCCCCAAAAGAGAAGCCTCTATTGGAAGAGGCAATGAAGACTGAACTGTGGGTGTTTCATAATTTGAGGTTGTCCTAGCAGGTCATATTTAGCAAGACTAGTGGGAAAAGTTGGGAAGCTGCCTATACAGTGAGTGGGGGAATTCCCTCTCAAGAGCTTCGAATCCAGGACAAAAAAGGACCTTTTTTGTGATTCATTGCCAACTGGAAGTCAGTAGCAAACTGATCAAAGTTCTGGAGTGAAAGATGGCTGCAAACGTTATTCTGTTAATATCTTGTGGTTATCCCCATATTCTTCTAAAATAGACTAGAATCAAAATGTAGCATGGGCTTTAGCATACAGGCTACACTCACCAGCACCCCAAAAAGAGAAAAGGGCTAGAAGAAAGCTAAATCTAGAAAGTAGAAGTATTACTAATTTATTCTCTGATGCAAATTTATATTATAAACATCTAGGGTTGCATGGTTTAATCTTTTACTTTAGTCATTTTTTTCCTATAAGAACACTTTATTGGTGAGCTTGGATCGGTTTTGTAGCATTTCAGATTAGTTGTCATGGAAACGCAAAGCTCAGTGATGTTTTTCAATAGCGCTGATTGGTTAAAAAAAATATTTTGACACCATGTTATTTTCATCTTGGAAACTTGGTTAAAAAACATCTTAACATTGTTGTATAAAGTCAAAAGCATAACACAGGAGAGGCAGTCATTTAACACAGCTGTCATGATAATATATTACCTACTTACTACAGTTTTAAAAATGGATTATTGGTGCTATGAAATCAGATAACTGAGTAACACCTACCAGCGCCATTGGTGCACTTTCAACGAAACAAAATAACTTCCTTATTGTGAGCAAACAACTATCTGTGCCATTTTTATAGTCTGCATTTTCTGCAAGATTCATCTTTCACATTCCAACTTAAAACAGATTTAGGAGAAATGTTCTCTTCCAATTTCCTTTTTTTCTGAGATTTGCTAATCATAGAATTATATAATATCAGGGTTGGAAGGGACTTCAGGAGGTCACCTAGTCCACCCCCTGCTCAAAGCAGGACCAATCCCCAACTAAATCATCCCAACTAGGGCTTTGTCAAGCTTAACCTTAAAAACCTCTAAGGAAAGAGATTCCACCACCTCCCTATGTAACCCATTTCAGTGCTTCACCACCCTCTTAGTGAAAAAGCTTTTCCTAATATCCAATCTAAACCTCCCCCACTGCAACTTCAGACCATTACTCATTGTTCTGTCATCTGGTACCACTGAGAACAGTCTAGATCCATCCTCTTTTAAACCTCCTGTTAGGTAGTTGAAAGGAGCTATCAAATCCCCCTTCATTCGTCTTTTCTGTAGACTAAACAATCCCAGTCCCCTCAGCCTCTCCTCATATGTCATGTGTTCCAGCCCCCTAATAATGTTTGTTGCCCTCTGATGGACTCTTTTCAATTTTTCCACATCTTTCTTGTAGTGGGGGACCCAAAACTGGCCACAGTACTCCAGATGAGGCCTTACCAGTGCCGAATAGTGGGAAATGAACATGTTCCTGATCTGCTGGCAGTGCCCGTACTGATACAACCCAAAATGTTGTTAGCCTTCTTGGCAACCAGGGCACACTGTTGACTCATATCCAGTTTCTCATCCACTGTAACCCTTAGATTCTTTTCTGCAGAACTGCTGCGTAGCCATTCAGTCCCTAGTCTGTAGCAGTGCATAGGATTTGTCCATCCTAAGTGTGGGACTCTGCACTTCTCCTTGTTGAACCTCATCAGATTTCTTTTGGCCCACTCCTCTAATTTCTCCGAGTTCCTCTGTATCTTATCTCTACACTCCAGTGTATCTTCCACTCCTCCCGGTTTAGTGTCATCTGCAAATTTGCCATGCCATCCTCCAGATCATTAATCTAAGTCTTTGTTTCCTTACATTTACTTTATTGCTACATGTTAGAAATATTAAAATAATTATTTTATTTACTCCCTTCTCATCACAATTCAGCCAGGCTTTATAACATGAATGTGTCACTGTATTTGCATATGTACTATGAGTAATTGTGCATTTTATTCCATTTTCTTCTTTTGCTCTTTAACATGTAGGGCTAGTGTACATAAGCACATCTCCATTGACTTCAGTGGAGTCATATGGACTTACAGTAGCTGGAGATCTGGGGACCAGACCTCACTTGATATAAATTGTCCTAGCTCCACTGAAGTCAAGGTCCTTAGTCTTTAGGCTGTACATTTTTGTG
>ML677377.1:9467833-9562128 GCA_007922305.1 Dermatemys mawii
GTGTTTTTCCCTGTTGATCTTATAGCATTTTGCAAAGTAAGGTCATTATCATTGCAGGGATGGGAAAAACTGAAACACAGCATCTGTAAAATGACTTGCCCATTGTCAGGGGTAGAGCTGGTAATAGAGCTCCAAATGGCTTATCCACTCAACCATACTGATTCCTGTGCTGAAATCGTTGGAACAATTGACATAAAAGTGTAGGATATTTCACATTCTGTTTATTTGGAACCTTGATTCTTCCCAGGAAACAATAGGAGGATGCTCAGGTACTGTGGCATTGGGGACCATATGGTAGTTGTCCAATGTACAGCAGCCTCCCCACTGCTGCCTAAGGACTATTCTGCAGTTTACAATAATTATAGCACAAAGTTCTACGCCCACAGCCCTCCCACTCTTGGCATGCACCTACCCTGTATGTTTTTAGAGGAGCAGCATAGATCCACTAATTAGTTGTATGTTACTCATGCACCAGGGAAATTCTCCCTGGGGCTGTTGAAGCTCCTTTACAGATTTTATATTCTGCTAGAGCAGTATGTGGGAGACTGAAGGGAAGGATCGGAATCTAGCCCTGAATATGCAAAATACAGACACATTATTAAGGACATGGCCATATACAAGTAAACTTCTTAGTATATTGGTAGTGAGAGAGAGAGAGAGAGAGAGAAGGTGAATGGTTGCCTGCATGTTGGTACCCTCATGATACACCAAGGGATCTATTTTAGGAGGAGTTCCCTGATGTGGAAAGCCAAATTAGTATTAAACAGGAGTCCATCAATTTTCCTGTTAGAGTATTTCCATTTATAGGAGGAAGGGGCAATATTTTAGATATGGATACAAATTTGCTTAATTATCTGTACAGTGGGTATAACTGAAAAATATACATCAGTTGCTATACAAGCCCATCTCAGGTTGACTCTTATGTTGATCTGATTATATACCCCTCACAATATGCATTTTACCCATGGCATGTTATTAATGCACTGGCTTGTAACATAAAGGTTGCCAAGTTTAAAAATCTTTGTTCCCTCATAAGAAGTCCTTTGAGGTTTTCTGCTAATTTTTATGAGATTGTTGGCATGCTCTGGTGTATATTTATATGTCTAACATTTTGAAACCAACAGTATTTGGCTCTTTGTTAAGTGTAGTTAAACAATGCAGAAGTCCAGATGATGTAATTAAAGCCCTTAGAAGGTCCTGGTCCAGCCAAATAATATACATTAATTACCATTTATGCAGTGCCAAAAATGTATGTGGTACTCTACAGAAAAGTGATAGATGTGGTCCCTACCCAGAAGATCTTATTCTCAGTTTGAACATTGGACAAATGAAGTGAGTGGATGGGAGGGGATGAATGAAGGTTAAGATGTAGCATATGCAACTGGGGTTGGAAGTGAGTGTGTTAATAGGAAAATCCAATTACCAGCAAGGTGTCTGGTGAACCAGCTCAATCTCCACCCCCTTTTTCCTGACACACACACAGAGACATGCACATTTTAACCTTTAACTATTTGAGTAGCACGTCCACTCTTTTAGGTTTCAGATTCAGTCCTCATGTAAATGATTGCAAATCCCATTCATTTTCAGAGGCGTTGCATCTGCTTCATACCACAGGTCTGTATTTTGTCTCATAAGGAAACATTTAGCAGCCAGAAGCACTATGTATAAATGGACTGTTCATTGGTAAAGGTCATGAAAGCTCTTGCATGAGAGACCTGTTCCATTTTCTAAAAAGGGTGTGTGTGTGTGTAGCTATAATAAAGCATGAATACTGTGCTCAAGAAAACTGCCCTGGGAGATGAAATCCTATATTTATCCACAGACCAAGCAGTGAGTTGCAGTTCAAGCTTTCCTGCACTACCAGTGTTGCCTCTACTGTATCTTGGAGGGAGCATGTGTAGAGTCAGGGTGAGGGCCAGTTATCACAGTTACTAAGTTGGATGCTTTGTGATTCCCATTGATATGTGAACAATCTAAGGAGGACCAAAAACAATGGGCATTTAGTTTATTTTGAATAATATAATATGAAAGGGAAAAGGGATTTTATGAAAAACAGGGTTTGATAATTTTCTAACAAGAAAAACAGAAGATAGCAACCGGCCCTTTTATTTCATAAATATATCAGTAATAACACTTAGATTCATAAGCCACTGGTTTCTCTTCTAAAGTACACAGTTTATTTTAAAAAAATCTAGGTGCACTTGGACAGCAGTTCTCTGAACAGATTTCTTAAGGTGCTTTCTTTATGCAAACTCTTATTCTAAATAAAATTCAATTTATAAATACAAATTATTGTTCTAAAAGAGAGACAAGGTGGATGAGTCAATATCTTTTATTGCACCAGCTTCTGTTGGTGAGAAACACAAGTTTTTGAGTTTACACATAGCTCTTCTTTAGGTGATCTGTTGGTCCAATAAAAAATATTACCTCACCCATCTTGTGTCTCTAATATCCTGGAATTGACATCGTTACAACAACCTGCATATTGTTCTAAAATACTATCAGAGCAACACAATCTTCCAAGTTATATATCAAGCCATGCTGATCATTAACTATCTCTTACCTACAAAATTATGCATTAGAGAAATAGTGTGTGCTACATGATATGAATTCTTGAGTTTACAAATTCAAGTGATCAAAAAAAAAATTGAGGCACCTTGTAAAGGTTGAATGAGTAATAAGGAAATATCCTACTTCTAGGGAGCTTTATGGTGCTTGACAACATGTTTGATGAGTTAGTAAATCATTAAAAGTTATGAAGGTAATGTGCTATGTTTGAAAGGACAGGGAAGAAGAAAAAAAGCATGATAGCTGAACTAACAATTATGTAGATCTAAGAATTGAAACTGGTAGTGGTGGAGCAATGCTATGGGAAATAGGCAATGCAGAAAAAATGGGAAAGATTGTTATTTGTTAAAGAAACGTAAAATACCTCTTAATAGTTGATTATAGGCTTCAACACTAAACCATCTGGAAAGTGTATCTCCCATAGAAGCTATAATCATTTGTGCAGTGTTTGACTTTATAACTTCTCTTTTTGCTTCATTTTAATTATTTTCTCCTTGTCTTTATTGCATTCTCTGCCTGCGGTTTGTAATCTGCTGTGAAATTTTCTGTTCAACATCATGGAGATCTCCCTGGAAATTGTCTCCAGTCTAAAATAAAGTAGATTTTTCTGCCTCTAAAAGCCATTTTTGAGTGAAAATTGAGTGCATGGTCATGCAAAAACAACTGGTTTTGGACCAACAAACAGCAAAATTTTATGAGCTTTCCTCAAAATGTGACTTACTTCACAAAACTGAAATGAAGTTAAGTATCTAAAATATTAAGGCACATCCCTAAAGAAAAACTTGTCATCCTAAAAATGTACATGGCAATAAAGTGTGAAGTGGCATGCAGTCCTGGATTTCTGTCACAGCTAAAACCCCAGTTAAATTCAGGGGAATTTTGGATGCACAAGGAATGCAGGATCAAGCAGAATTAGAATTTGGATGCTGGGGGAGAAATATTCAAATGCAAATATATCTAGCTGTGGCATGGAACACACTAATACTTCTGGCAAAATGATCTGGCTCCTCTAAATGTGCTCTCTCTCAAGAATGCCACAATATGACAGTTTCTCTCTAATGGATACTTTTAATATCAAAACACAGGCCAATGTTTTCTAGATAGCCACATATCTAATCTTTGGGGCTAGATTTTCAGATGGTTTACATTGGCCTAGCTCCATTGAAGTCAATAGCACTACAGATTTACATCAGCTGAGGATCTAACCCTGGATGTTTTTAGTCTCCAATTCATGCCACAAAGTGAAGCCCACTAAGAGTTAAAAGTGAGCTAGATTTATTATCATTTAGCTGAAGTTTTAGAATTGCCTCGTTTTCAAGGTTCCACCTTTTAAAGTCTCAAATGCCAGATTTGACAGTCTCATTTGTCATTATGGCAAACTGCATAGATATGAATATATTTTTTTCTGCCACACTGTATGTGGCTAATTCACTTTCCCACTAATTTTGATGATTAAACACAGCAATTAGAATTCACATCCGTGCTTTGCTGTTTGGTTTCCTATTTCCTCAAATTCAAAAATTGTGTGTAATTCTTATCATTAAAAAGCAAGCAAACAAGCAACCCCCTCTCCCCCAAAACAAACAGCAAGAATGTAATTAGAGCTTGGTGCCATAATTGAAAGGTATAATGGAATCACAGTAGATGGCATAGTGTTTCTGCTCTGCAGGCTGACATACTAGTCTGCCAAATCAGAAAGTTTAAGTAAGGGCTCGGAAGAGAGTCTCTGAAACAATAAATATTAGATAATAAGACTATCTTGAGTCATTGTGGTTGAAGTTAACCCTTCTGCAGAGGATCAGGACAAGGCCTGTGCACTGCTTAAAGCTAAGTCCTCAAAATAACATGTGAGTGGGACTTAATTTGATTGGCATATAGCCTTTGTGATGGCTGTCTGCACAGGTGTGAATCTTGCCTTCTGTAACTATAATGCCTTAGGTAAATCACTGTGTTCCTTTCATAATGAGCATCGGGGTGGCAATTATTTGCTATGAATAAATATGTCTGAGGTTGCATGAATGTTATAGTGAATAATAAGGAACAATGGCAATAATCACTCCCAGTATGGTATTTAGAAACAAGCCAAGCTGTTTCATCAAAACTCATGTTGCTTGAGAAGCTCAGCTTGCTCGGGGAGCCACAGATCAGTCATTAACTTAGTACACTTATAGAGCAATCAGTGCTGTGAGGAAGGATGGTCTAATGGCTAGGGAGCAGCTTGGGATCCTTCTGTTCAATTCTCTGTTCCATCACAGACCCTCTGTGTGACCTAGGGCAAGCTGTTTAGGGTTTGTCTACACAGAGTTATTCCACATGGCCACTTGTTGAATAGCATGCTGGAGCATTGTAGATTTACACCCCAGCTGGCCACACCCTCACTCCTTGTTTGGATATGCCCGTAGTCTTTCTGTGCCTTAGTTCCTTACCTGTCAAATGCGAATACTGGTATTTTTCTGCCTCACAGAGACATTGTGAAGTAGTAAGGTAAAGGGAATTATATAAATACCACAGATAACTAAGAAGGCGAAAATTTCCACAAGTACCATTCTTTAAATGTGATATGTTGGGAGTGTCATTGCAGAATTATTTGACGTTCATATATTGACATAATTGTAGATGGTCTTAGACTCAACACATGTTGGATGCTTTGTGAGGTGACTCATGAGACCCATGAATTGTTTACTGGCCAGTTGGCACCCTTGGGTGTCATGAGAAATAATATAAGTCCAGTCTTTCCAGACCCTCTGTTTTTATCTTACTTTTGAGAGTGTAGGTTATTTGGGGGATTTAAATGGAACATGCAATTAACAAGTATGTCAGCACCACCACAAAGTCAGGTGATATTTTCCAACGCTCCTTTTCATTTAGCTGGGAAGCATAATAATAAAAATATTAATAAATGCCTATCTCTTAAGCGTTGTCTACATTGGTGGTGGTATGTGTGTGGCATGCCGCAATGAACGGCAAGCTGCATCCATATTGCAGTGTGTAGTCACATGTGACAGTGAAAAGCTCTGGCAGAAGTGAGGCAGCGGGGAGAGGCTCCAGCAGCTCCTGGCAGCCAGAGCCGTTCCCTACCGTCTCCCCCCGACAAGAGACTTTCCTTGCTGCTGGAATCTTCCACTATGGCTGGGAAAGGATCCAGCAACAGGACATTACACAGCTAAAAATAGCAGTGTAGATGGGTGAGGCAGTGCCTGGGTGTATAGAAAACCATGTGGGGTATATATCTTAGAGTTCTGGCATGTCTCTAGTCACCTCAGCAGTGCTGAGCTGTAGCTGTGTAGTGTCCTGCTGTTGTAGTGGAAGACTCCAACAGCAAGGATTTATGCACAGGCATAAATGAGTATGGAAAATACAAGGTTCTGTTCTTTTGTCACTTCAGGAAAAAAAGTCTGAAAATCAGTGTGAGTGGGCCATAGTGACATCTCTGTACTCTGTAGACATTTGTATTGGGAAATCTGACATTAATGATTTTCAACATTTTTTTTTGATTCACTACATGTTTAAATATTTGCTGGAACTATTTATATGTACTATATTTCCCCTTACATGGGATATTCCTTTGTATGGGGCAGGAAGCTCTCTGAGTTCCAGCTCATGGAATTTTCCACAAAATATTTTCCATAGGAGGAGGCATCTGGGGAACGACTGGCTTCCAGGGGAACAAGCCGGGGTTTGGCCCATTACATCAATGGAATTTGGGAGTTCTAAAAGCCCAGTGTCTCTGCATGGACATCCTGTTGATCCTCCTCTTTCTCTGGCAGTGCACTTTCAGGGTCCATACTGATATATCACATGCCCTTAGTGGATGCAGAGTAGCAGCCACAGAAAAGATGACCAAGTGTTAATATTTCCAACATAACTGCCAAGGATTCATCAGAGGAACATACCTTTGGTGTGTCTGCTCTTTCTCTTCCCACAGCAATCCAGAGGAGCTGTAATGGAAGAGCTGCCTTGGGATTCCAAGACAGTGGCTCTCTGAGGGTCTCCTGTCCTCTACACAAAAATTCCCTCTTGTACTACTCCCAGCTCTAGGATTATTTTGGCACCTCATTACTCAGGACATACCTGTTCATTAATGGTTGTTAATGAACAGTTGTTAATAAATGTATTTGTCTCTACAGGCCCATATTGATTTTTAAAAGGAGGGTCAAAGAGGACAATAGGGATCTTAGTTTGTGATGCATTTCCAGCTGCCACCTAAAATGTATTTAACTATCTGTTATATATTTCTGAGCCCTTCCTTTCCATCAGATACAAGCTTGGTTATTATTTTGAATAACAAGTCTCTGTATTGATAGGGTGCTTTTCCTCCAAGAATCTCACAGTCCTTTACAAATAATGGTTACTTCTTCCAACTCCTAATTAGTACATGCCTCCCTCACAGTGGGATTGGGAGAATTAACTAAAATGCTTTGAGATTCTTGTGTGCAGGTAAGGGGCTATGCAAGTGCGAAGTATTCTCATTCTTAATTTAAAAAAAAGTTTATAGATGGAAAAATTGAGTCAGTATTTGCCCAAGTCTATTCAGTGATTCACTGGCAGAGCAAGATACAACATATAGGGGCTGGATTCTCATTCTTTTTCCTGACCTTTCAGCTGCTTTTGAACTCTGTATTTGGGAACTGTGCAGATTCATTTTAGGCTCCGCATGTAAGTTAGGGCAGTTTCAGTGTTATTCTAATTGCTCTGTGGGAAACCAAGAATATCCATCATGCAGTGCACACACCTAGTGTAGGAACCTTGCTCAATCTATTCACTAGCCAGGGAGAACCCATGTTCAGAGGGTATTCTCAAGTGGATGTTTCTGCCCCTTTACCCTGCCAAAGTAGTAAAAGAATCTTGGTGTAATTGAGAATCAGGCCCCAGAAATCTTCACCCTAAAGCCCTAGTCTGACTACTACATACAGTATATTTGTTCTGAAAGCACTGTCTGCTGCAGGGCAAACCATATCAAGAGCTTTATGCTGCAGACTGAATCTTGCAGTACTCTTGATAACACAGAATGTCTGACAATACTGCAAAGTACCTGCAATTAAATAAAATGTTAAATCCAAATTGACCTGTGCCTGCCTCCCTTATCACAACAGTCTATCAAAACATAATAAATACAATGGAATATCCACTTACCTTCTTCTGTGCTGTCTCTTTTAGAAGTGCAGTAATGTGTGTGAAATACATAAAGAAGGCTTTTAGAGTAGTCACTTAGTTGCCTTTATGCAAGCAATTTGAAAAGCTCATCTCAGATATCAAACTTGCTAGGCAGAAGCTCTCTGGATGTGATATTGAAAAGAAGAAGAAAAAAACTTTTTAATCTAAGTTTTGCCAATGTTCCAGATCGTCTTTCTGTAAAAGCCACTTAAAAAAAAAAAAAAATCTCTACCCAATAAATGTTTTCAGCTGTCAAGGAACAGTGACATCCAGTGGCAGGTTAGATTAATCACAAGTGTATATATCTGGAAACTCAGTCTAGAATGTAGTCAATAATACTTTCCCCCCCCCCCACACTCCTTTACTGAGAGATAAGATGAGCTTAGTCCCACACATTGCTGTGAACTATTACTGCCATCCACCAGTGTTTCTTATGGTATGCAGCTACTAAAGGTCAGAGGAACATGGTGCATAAAATTGCCTACTTCATAAAATAATATGCACCACCAGCATCACTGGCAATTTTACCTGAATCAAATCATGGATGGGTATTGAGTAGTCAGTTGTTTTCAATTCACCTGCAGTTGTAATTAACCTGTGTGATCTCTACTGAGCATAATGCCAGTAATGACAAAACAGATTAAGGTGCCTTCCAGATTTTGTTAGGATTACTTGCATCTTCACTGTACAACAGGTTTGGCCATACATGAGGTGCCTTGTTTTTAGTGCCTTATAATATATTGTGCTAGAATTTCAAAAGGGTTGGCAGCTGTATTTCGTACATTGCTTATGATTAACATGCAGGCCACATCCTGAGCATTGCAATTCCCCTTGACTTTGATGGAAGCGCTTTAAACCTCTCAGGACTTAGTCCAAAAATAATACTTGACACTGATGGTATGTTTTTTAATTGAATATGAGTACATTGAAAATGAATATTGTGTAACTAATTCATTAAGCCTCACAACTCACCCACCTCCCTCAATTTCTTTCTGCCACCTTCGACCTTATAGCCCCTCCATCCATCCTTCGGTCCTATTCACTTCCCAATTCTTTTCTTACATCTTAATATTCCCACATTTCCACCTCCTTTTCCTAGCCCATTATCTCCTACTTTCCCTTCTCCCTACTCTAGCCCCCAGAATATAATTAAAACTAGAACAAAAAATATCGACTTAGCTGCCCTTCACTCACATCACTCTGCTTCTGTGTTGTATTCCTTACCCTCCCATCTTTTGTCTGTTTTTCAATTCGACTGGAAGCTCTTTAGGGCAGGAGTCTGCATCCCTCTCTCTGTTTGTTCTGCACCTAGTACAATGGGGCTGCAATTCTCATTGGGGCCTTTGAGCGCTACCTTAGTACAAATAATAAAATCATCATTAATAATAGTTAATAATAACATCAATTTGAGAGACAGGCAAGTTCATACCCATTTTACAGATGAATAAACTGCATTACAGAGAAGATAAAGCCCGCTTTTTTTAATACCTGGCCACTAATTTGCAATACTAAAGATGAAGCAGGTTCTGCCTGATTTTTTTTAAGTACTAAGGCACCCATAACTTGAAATGAAATGAACAAGATTGTGGGTGTGCAACAATTTTGATCATCGGGCTCAAGGCATCTCAAGGTACCCCAAATCATCAGCCCAAGAAGACTTGCCTAAAGCTATGCAGTAACTTATGATTATGTATTGCAATAGTAAGCAGTGACACCAGTCAGTCAGGATCAAGGTCCCAGACTTCTAGGTGCTGAACAAACATACTGTATATGGCTGATTGGGATTTTACATGTAAGGGGCAGCACATAGTTATGCTGACCCGGGGGAAGATCATAGACCAAGTTTTGACTTGGAGAATCACAACTGAATCAGATCTTAGGGATCACAAGCTTTTGTGGGCTAAGACCAGCTTCATCAGAATAATGTTGTGGAAATCTCCAGAGGCAGGTATAAATAAGCAGGCAAGATAGCAAGGTAAATTCAATCAGGGAGGGTGAGGTCCACTTCCAGCAGCTGATCTGGAGGTGTGAAGACCTGGAGGCAGATCCAGACTAACACGTCTACCCCTCTGATACTAAACTGAATCAGAGTACACTTAAATTTATACAAGAACAAAGTAAAATTGTTATAAATGCACCTCTCATTTAAGCCAGGAGTTTATGCATTTAGGTTCTGACCCCTTTTCTACTTTTGCAATAGAACAGAAGGAGGAAAATAAGATCAAAAGCTAAGCAAGTTTTCCAAGAAGCTATGTTAGTTCACAAGACCAAAGAACAAAGTAATGCTTCTTCCTAAGTTCATGTGGCCTTAAGTATCTTGAATATGCCTCGAGCATGCTGGAAGCAAAACATTACTAACAAGCTCTCCAGACCATCATCCTACACATGTCCGCCTTCTCCTCCTCCTATCTCACTGTTTGTTCTCCAGTTCCTGTTTGTTAATTCATTAGAAGAAGTTTTCCATGTCGCATCTACCTACTCCAGTCTCTACTAGACTCTGAAAATGTTTCTTTAGTTAGCCAGATGAGCCCTCACAAATGGTGCATTAATTTAGATTCCACATGTATGCCAACATGCATGCACATACAGTTATTTAGCATAAAATTCATATATGTTTCATCTTTCTTTTAAAAAAGTGTTCTCGTAGATGTCCTTTGCCTGTAGGTTTGTTATGTTTACCAGCATTACCAGCTGTCACTAAATTCATATGCTGTTCATAAATGTAACAGATATTTTTGGACAGCTGTTGATCTGGGCATAAACACATTCATTCTAATGGCTACAATAGTTCTACGTGTTTATTTGGTGGGTTGTTTTTTAAACTTTTATTCCATCTAATTATCTCTGGCATTTGCCCATTGAATAATTAGTTTCTTGTGTAGAGAGTTACCTTTACCTCCATTGTATTAAGTCTGCACACAATTAACTGGTGTGTGTGTTGCCATAGGAAATGTATGAAGTGATAGATTGTCTGTCTGTCATGAGATATGGTGTAAACTCATTCACAGAGAATGCACCCATTGTGAATCCACAGCTGATCTCTTGGGAGTCAAAATCATTGTGTTCACTATTTCTCAATTAATATTCCACAAACCACTTAGGTAAATTTCAAAATAATTCTGTGGATGTGAATTCAAGCTCATACATACATAATTAAAGAACACGGAGGAAACAGAAGCAATATTTTACCAAGGTCCAGAAATCACCCAGTTCACATACTTACATAAAGCGAGGTGATGTGGGACAGAGCAGGAGACTGGCAACTAGGGCATTTAGCTAGTCCCCAAACTACCACAACTGTATTATAAGTTATTCAGGGCGAGGACTGTGTCTTGCTCTGGACAAGATTGTGCCTTGCCCTATGTGTTCTCAAAAGGGAGTAAGGGGAATAAGGAACCTGCTTAATTGCATATGTGAGCTAGCTACATCATAGGTGACAGCAGTTTCTACAAGGAGTGGACAGGGAAATGAGTGAAGATGGGTGATGGACATTTGTCGGAGTGTTGGTGGAGTCTTGATTTCTATTTGCTCCCCATCCCCACCAAAATGTATTCTCCAGCATAGTTGAGCCAGCATGGAGAGGGAAGTAATATACATCAGATGAAGAATGGCATAAAGGACATCCTCCAGAGCAAGATAGGAGGGAAGAGAAGGATTGCTACTGGAGTGAGTTTGAGGACTAGCTTTCCAAATGTAAATGCAGTGCAAGGCTACAACTTGTAGTGGAAAAACATGAAGTCTCTATAATGTAATCTCTGCAATATACCAGCTATATTACTCTATTTACTAGAACATTGTGTGGAGAAGGGGAATTGTGACTATCTTGCTAAATTGCACAAAAGGAAATCTCATCATGAGCTCATTTTAATTGATGTACTAGAAAAAGCAAGAGGAATGTAACAGTGAATGCATGATCACAACATATACAACAGTCACGCCACATTTACTTATAAAGCTTTATTGTAAGTCAGTATAAGTTACAGACTGACCAAATAAAGACTTTCAGTTAGAAATCCATTTAGATACCCATATAAATATTTTGGTTATAAATGGTGTCAGGATAGCACATAGGATTGTCTTTATTTCAGAACTTATTTCGTTTAGGTGAGTTGCTATATATTAAAATATATCTAGCAGTGGGGGAAAAGTCATCACCAAATAAAAGTCTTCTTTAGAAATAGAAATCCACTATGCTGAATTTCCAACTAATATGTCTGTCTAGACTATCACACAACATATAGGTTAGAGTCAGAGCTGGTTGCAAATTTTTCAGTTGTAGTTATTTTCATCCAAAAAGGGATACTAAGTTGAAACCTGAAGTACTCATGAAAACAGGGTGGTTTTTTTTCAATTAATTTCCAGACTTGAAAAAATATCAAGATTTGTTTTTAGAATTGTCAAGTGTCTTATTTTGAAATATTTGAAACAAAATATGCAATTTTTTGTTTCACATCAACCTTTCATTTTGAAATTCAGGCTAATTAGATTTAACTTTTTTTTAAAAGGTCAAAATTAAACAATGTTGCTCAAAAATGCATAAACATTTGGGACAAGGGAAAGTTTTGGTTAGTAGTAAGAGATAATGATGAGGGAGCCAGAAAACCTCAGTACTGCTCAGATGTAATATCTATCTTTGATTTAACCTCTATGTTTAGCTCTTTGAGTTTCTTTGACTGATATGCATTGCTATGACTCATCACAATAAATTAACATAACAGCACATGAGTGATGCAATAGAATCTGACACATCAAAACAACAATATCTGAAGCCAAGGAATTTGGTAGGGCTCCATTTTTAATATTGCTACAAAAAAAGCTGTTAATTAGTTCTGAGGGTTTCTTCCCCCTCAAAGACCAGCTATGCTGAAGGAATTTTAATCCTCTATATCAAATTCCTAATAGTTTTCAGAGATGAGCCTGATTCAAACCCTGGATCTATAGAACTTACTATTTCTATAACAAGCAAAACATAAACCAAAGGAATTAGGATCTGAGTGCAATTTTTTCTAAATTTCAGTGTTCTGATTTGGCTCATAATAGAAGTTGGTTTGATATATGACCTGGATCCAGAGTTCACGTTCAGGATTTCAGTTCAGAACTCTCTTTAAGAAAAAAATAAAGACAAAAAATTAGTGTCTGTGGGTAAAATCCTGGCAAAACTCCCATTGACTTCAATAGGACTAGGATTTTGCCCCATACTTACATCTGATATTTTGACTTCTGGTTTTCACCTGGGGTCAGAACTGGAAGTATTAGCTTCATAATATTACTATTTATGATTTGTGTCGTGGTAGCACCTGGGAGTCGCTCTCATGGCCCGGGACTCCATTGTTCTAGGCACTGTACAAACACAAACCAAAAAAGATGGTCCCTGCCGAGAGAGTTCACAGTCTAAGTAATACCCCCGCAGGACTCCTTTGCAAATTCAGTAACCTTTTGAGTTAAACTTTCAAGATCACAGTGTCTGGTCTCCTTTAAAATATTTCTCAGTTTGTCATATTTTTCTTATCTGAATGTTAACACAGTAGTTTTCTGTCATATTTTTTTAGTTTCTTTTGAAACGTGTCATAGTGGAGTTATGTCACTACACACGTGTACACAGCAGCTTCAAAACCATATAGGGCCCAAATGTGCAGGTCTGAATTTAGCACTTTTGAGTAATGAGTTTAGGTAGCACATTGATATTAATCCCAAGTAATTACTAAAAAACTGCATGGCAGTATGTATTTTGGCTGAAAAATGTCAGATCAGTTAACTATAGCTGGTCCAATCAGTGTGCAAATTATGCAATCATTTTTGTTTATGGAGTCATTCTGCTGAACAAAGGACTGGGCCCAGTAATGGCAGCAGTAATTTCCTTTAAATAAAAGCAGATGGAAGGGATGAGAATAGCAGGAATCTCATTGGATCCTTGCAGTAAGAAGAGAGGAGATAAACTGATGAAAGTGACACTTTCTCTCACTCATTGCTTGCAATTCCTCTTGAAATACACAAGGCTGCTTTGAAGACATGTGTATAAGTCTGTAGCAGGAAGCTAAGCTAAAACTGGAAGTGTAGGTTGGGAAGGTTTCAGACAGCTCTGGTAGAGTAGCTTCAGGACTATTGTTTTCCTTATTCTGATCAGTGTTAAGGAAAAGTAGCCCTCTGTGATTCTTTGCCATTACAACTCAACATCTACTGCTGTTGCTAACTCGGGAACCAGAATAGAGGACAGCAGATTCCTGTTCTATTTTCCTGAAATTGTGGATGCCATATTCCCAAATTTTAGCTTAGGTTGTGGGAGAGTGGTGAGAGAATGCTTGATTTCTTCTTAGAAAAGAAATATACTGAAGGTAGGAGAAAGGAGATGAGAACGTAAAAGAAAGTAGGAACTGAGAATATGTAAATATAAGGTGAGAAGGAGGGAACATTAGGGAAAAGACCTGTGGGAGACCCCCCTCTCTCTCCTTTATTTCACCTCCATGGGCTAGAACTTCTAGTACAAAACAGTAGTTTTACACTGTACTGCGGGCAATTTTTGGCCATAGACCCAGTGTAAGTCCCAGTGTGACCATCCTAGTCCAAAAGGATCCTCCAGTGTTATTGACCTGCTAGAGAGAATCCTGTTCCAGAATCAATACCACTCCTAGTTACTGGGGAATAGGGAGATAGCTACCAGAAAAGGGTGTGACCACTGGATGCCTGTATGATGTGCTGATTCCTTTTAACAATTTGGCTTCAGAGGCCTGTGTGCAGGTTAGCATAAGTTAGAAGCAAGATGCCTCAACTTAACACCTGGGTGACTGGTCTGAACAAAATGGCCCTAGGACTTAGGAAGTGAAAAAGAAAGCTAGATGCTACCTGTGCATCTTTCCTGATTGGCACACCCTTGATCCAGACTTCGGGATTTGGCCCTGCGTGTTTTAGGACATTTTTCACAGAGAGCGTTTAAGAGACTCTTACTACTGCTGATGTTTTCCAGTGAGTGTATAGTCCCGTGGAAAGAGTGCTTGACTGGTAAATGACAATTCACTGAGTTGTGGCTGGTGATGGGAGGATGAAAGTTGGGTGCCTATATCAATATTGACAATTGACTTTTTAGAAGTTGCCAGTACTCTGAAAATCAGTTCACTTAATTACGTGTCTAAATTTTAAGCTGACAAATTTGAAAATTTTGACCATAGCCTTTTAGAAATATTTTACATGGCAAGAGTGATAATTTCAAAAATCACATGAAACCGTGCGGTCTTTCAGCAGCACAGTTGATGTAGGTGATTTAATTTGCCGTTCACCACCCTTCTACAATTTTACAATGAGGTAAATGTCATAAGACTTTATCCATCTTTCCATGAAATTAGTTGTTTTTGATAATTAATTTTTCAGACCCTTGGTGGAAATAAAAATGGTGTCAGGATTATAGGATTGTCCTGGATTTCAAACATTAAACAGAATAGCTAGTTCCCCCTTCTATTTAATTGTAGATTCTGAGAAATCTTCTCCAAGGTTCCCTCTTGCCAAGGATCCCTCTTGCCAAGGATCTACATAATTTAGAGTACACATAATTTAGATCTACATAATTTAGAGTACACAGCCCTTTCAATAAACACACAAATATATATGTATATAAATACTTTGTCATTCATATTCATCTTTGTCAATTGTATTAGGGCTTGAACCTCCACAGCAGACACCTGTATGCTCCTATAATCAAGATGTCGATTTTTCTTTTTTTTCTGGCACTCACTTTTAAGGGGCCATATTTTAAAACCAGCTTTCTTTTCGCATCCATAATTCTGTTGGTGGCACACAATTATAGATGCAAATAATAGCATTCAGCTGTTTGTGCCCACAAATAGACACCTGTTGGCCACATTTTCACTAGAAGATAATGGTGCCTGCAAATTTTTCATTCATAATTTATTGAGGGTGCATAGCTATAACTCATTATTTCAGATTCCGAATAGTATTTTTCCCCCCAAACCCATCACTCTGTCACAGATAAATAAAAATTCTGATATGATAAATTAAAACAAAAAAACCAAAAACCTATTTGGAGTTCTTCTAGTGCTGTTTAGTAGCAATTAACTAACGAACCCTATTCCCACCGTGACCCTATTGATGCAGGCACACAGAGAAGAAGGCAGCCATATTAGCTCCTGCAGCACTAGAAACAAAGCAAAATGGAGAACAGAATGAAGAGGAAAATGCATTTTATTTCCAAGCTGTTCAGAGGGTGAGAAAAAGAATAAGAAAAAAAATCAGCTGTTTTATAAAGTTGTATTTTTTTAAACATCTTGAATTTTGATGAATTTCTGCTTGCAAAGCTGCCTTCCACATTCCAGACCTGGTGTAGATTTATGTGGTGACCTGTTCTTTCATCAGTGGGGATTTAATTGAGTTTAGAGAGGTAATCTTTAAAAATAAATGCCAGAATTAATCTGTCTACCTACTCCCTGTCATTTATATATTTGTCGTGCTCTTATGCAGACACCCATTGACTTCAGAGGGCTTTGGATAAGAACCTCAGAGCCAAATCCAATCCTCATTAGTTAATGAAAAGTCAATGGGCATGGAATAACATAAGGATTTACTCCTGTGGATCAAGCTGCAAGATCAGACTCTTGGCATATTTGGCAGAATACATACATGGGTGTCTATATTGGTTGCACACTGGGAAATATATATCTGCAAACATACATAAATATTATACATGCACACCATTCCAGTAATAGCCTGAGTCTGGTCAAAAGATCAGGTTCAAAAGCACACAGTAGTCTGTGTGTTTAACATTAGGTTTGGAGAATTCAGGTACTTTCCAAAGCAATGAATGAGAGCAAAAATATGCATTTTTTTGAGTGTCTCATATACAATTTAAATACTTTTCTGTATCAAATGGGTAAATCAGGAGCACGTTTCTTGAATGTAGATGGGATGCAATATATTAGCAACCTTCCCAGATATGCAGTTAATAGTGTGATGTCGAAGTGTGTTTTTACATATTTCCAGGCTAACTCAGACACAAATGCAGACATTTGCATTCAGAGCAGTCCTAGGGGTTTATAACATTCCCTTGGGGCTTTCACAGCTATAAACCGATGACTAGATTAAACTCATCCATGTAGGTGGTTGTTTTATTTGCGAGAGAACAGAGACAATATTTTCAATTTCAGATAATCTCCTCCAAGCACAACTCAAAAGAAATTCAATATAAATAGAAATATTCTTCATTGAAAAAATATTTCAGACCATTATGACTGAGAGAATTTTGGAGAGTAGAAAGTGCTTATTCAAATACGGGAGGGAGATGTGCCATTTTGTTACATGTACCACACTTCTGAATGAAGTGAAAAGCATATCTAATGCCACCTTTCAATATGTGGTGACATGGCATTGGTGACTATAATATTTTTCACATATGTTTATCATGAATCAGGATTCTGTTGCAGATTATGCAATAAGGTACTGGTATTTTTGCAGAAACATAATTTTGATCCATGTTATGTTTTTCCTCCCTTCGTTGAAATTTTAATAGGGGTGGCAGAGACATACACTCTCTAGAACAATATATGGAAAGAAGGACAAGACCTATTGTAGATGGAAATTCCATATGAGGACACCATATGATGGGTGGTCACACAGATCATACTGATATGATAGATAAAATGATAAACTCTAAATAACCACTTCCCCTGTACATTCTTCCCCAACTTTCTACACTGTCTTGAGTTACCAGTATCATTCTAGGCAAAACAAAACTAAACAAAAACCTACACAAAACAAAACACCCCACCCAATAACTCAGAATCCCCTAATAATATAAATTCATAAGTTTATACATTTGAATGACAGAACAATTATGACTATCTAGTCTGACCTCCTGTATAACAGAGGCCAGAGAACATTGCCCAGTAATTCTTTTATTAAGCACAGAACTACTTTTGATTTATAATGTACATTGTAGGGAGGGCTGAAAGGTCGGTGCTTTAGTCAAGCTGGGGTTTGAGCCCCATTGCTTGTCTGACAAATTCCTGGGACAATTTCTTTACTGAAAACTGAAACCCACCCTCCCCACCTGCCTGGGGCAAACAGCATTAAACCATTCTATTCTGATCACTGATCTACAAGCATGCTATCAGAGAGCTTTCTGGGTTTGCAATGGAGAGTGAACTGATCAGGACTTTTGCAAAGCAAGGTTCTTTGCTGGTAATGTGCAAGGCAGGCACCTTTTTTCCCTACAGTGCCCCACAGTCCTACGGCCAAAGTTGCCACATTTCAGGGGTGGAGCAGGCTATGGACTCTGGAATATGGTGACATTGACTCAGATCCACGCACTGCAGTGTGGATGCCACAGCCCTAGGCTTGAGAACAAATTAGAAAAATATTAATTTTGGGTTTAAATACAATGTAGATGCTAAAGCCCAGGGTTTCTTAGCACGGATCAGCTGACTTGAGTCCTGCTAACCCTGAGCTCACATTGCAGTATCAACATACTTACAGAGCTCTTCTTCACCTCTGGGAAAGGTACTCCAAGTGTCACAGCTGAAAGCAATGTGGAACAGATTGTTTAGCAAAAGAAGTTGAACACATTCATGTGGACAATTCAAGGTAGAATGGCCCATTAACACCTCTGCCTATAGCTGTGATGCTCAGAATACCTTTCCCAGAGCTGAAGAGAGCTTTGTGTGGCTTGGAAGGTTGTCTCTCACCAACAGAAACTGGGCCAATAAAAAGAATTATCTCACTCACTTTGACTCTCTAATGTTCTATTTTGACATTTCAAAATGGAACGTTACATTTTCTGTTCAAAATGACTTTTCATGTCTAAATTTTAAGGTATAATAAAAGGATAAAAATGTTTAAAGGTCAAAATCTGAATGAAACATTTCAATCAACCCAATCTGGATTTTTTTAGGATTATCAGTTTGCAAAAAAAATTGAGATTTTGACTTTTTGACCTGATTCATGGCAGGAGAGAGATTTCAATCTGGAAAACTGTCACAAGACAGGGAACTTGTTTCCTGCCTCGCTGTGCTTATTATGGACCACCAACTGCTTTTGCAGAAACTACAGCCCTACAGCAAACACATACTTCTTAAGAAAATAGTACATACACTTCCTTTAAATATTTCAGAAGGGCTGCTAGATTTCTAACTTTTCCTTTCTTTGCCGGAGTATCATTATCCTCTGCTACAACATTTATATTGTCAGAAATGTGTACAGTAAATCATAGTCTTTATCCACATAGGATAAAGAAAGAAAAAGTGGATGCATGTTTTAGACAAGGTGAAATATGTCTGTCTTTGCACTTAGTTTTGCATTTTTAATGTGTATTCTGGTTACGTCGCATTAGAGCATTTGCATATTATGTCTCATCCTCTTAAAGATGATATGACCTGACATTGTACTAAAGCAGAAATGCAAAAGGCAATACATTTGCCTCTAATATGTTATTTTCTATTCACCAGTACAATGAGCTCTTAGGCTTTTCTTCTGGACTAGAATACTCCTGTTTTCATTCTCATCCTTACCTCCCTGCTTTGATCATCTTTCCCTAACCAGTAATGCATTTTATATATATAAATTATCATATCAGATTAGACAAGGGCTCTGTATAATTCACTTTCTTATTTGTGACATTAATTGATATCAGATACTTTAAAAGAAGGTGCAATCCCCCCCTGAAGTGGATTATGGAATAAACTGCCCCAAAGGGGAATTTCTTCCTGACCCCTGTTGGCGATTGGATTGTGCCCTGAAGCATGAGGCTTTTTCCAAACCATTGTTTTAAAAATAATTCTCACTAATGTATCTCATAGGGTACATCTACATGAGCATAAATGGCCATGGCTGTCCCGGGTCAACTGACTGAAGTTCATGGGGCTCAGGTGTTGGGGCTAAAATTTGCTGAGTAGACAATGGGACTCATGCAGGAGCCCAAGCTCTTGGACCCTCCATCTTTGCAGGATCCCAGAGCCAAATATCTACACAGCCCCACAGCCTGACCCCCATGAGCCTGAGTCAGCTGACATGGGCCAGATGTAGTTTTTTATCCCCAGGTAGACATAGTCCTAGAGAGTCAAGACAGGTGAGGTGATATATTTTATTGGACCAACTAGCTTTTCTTAAGGTCTGGGAAAGGTACTCAGAATGTCACAGCTAAATATAAGGTGGAACAGATTGTTTAGCATAAGTAGTAACACGTATTCTAAGAGACCATTCAAGATGAAGTGGCCCATTAACACCTCCACGGTGATAGGACAAAAATGGGGTTAGAGGGTTACAGATTGTTGTAATAAGCCATAAATCCCATGTTTTTATTATGAGCATGATTTTTAGTATCTAAAAATTATGAATTTAAGGTCCCAGGTTTGTCTTTTGAAGGCATTGTGCAGATTTCCTTTGATAATGAGGACTGAGATGTCAGATATTGAATTACTCCTTTGTGAAAAGTGTTCACCCATGGGTGATATGGTGTTTTTGTCTTTTATCATTTTTCTGTGTGAGTTCATTTGAGAGTGTATTGGCTGTTCCACATAGTTGTTTTGGGGGCATTTAGAGCAATGGATCAGGTACAGCACATTTTTGTGATAGGCATATGTAGGAACCCTGGATCTTGAAAGATGTATTGTCAGAGGGTATTGATCATTGTAGCGGTGAAGATATGTCTGCGTGTTTTGCATCTGTTTTTCTGGCACAGTCAAGTGAAACTATGAGTTGGTATGTTCTGGTCTGTGGGACGCTATCTTCTGATGATAAGCTTGGTGAAGATGGGCAACTGTTTGAAGACCAGAAGACTTGGTTCAGAAAAGATATCTTTCAAGATATGGTTCCCACT
Organism: Dermatemys mawii; assembly: GCA_007922305.1. Taxonomy (NCBI): domain Eukaryota; kingdom Metazoa; phylum Chordata; order Testudines; family Dermatemydidae; genus Dermatemys; species Dermatemys mawii. The sequence continues at coordinate 9,488,370 of ML677377.1, forward strand.
GAGAAGGAGTTGCAGTTTGATTATACTGTCACACTGTTTGGAATGGCTCACAACCATGAGTGTCAAACTCAGGGTAGAATTTCAAAAATGTGGGAGGAAAGTAGGAAGAAAAATGAAGACTTTAAATTGATCAAGTAACTTACAAATAAGGATCTAGAGACAGATTTACATCTTAGGTTCCCCCAACAAAAGCCAGTAAAATGCAGCCTCCTGAACCCATGCTGCAAAAAATCCTCCATAGACAGAGGCTCAAGTACACACAGTATTCTTGATCCCTGATTTTTAAGGGAGCCAAAATCAGCATGCACAACATCAAGCTGCATAGGGTAGTTAAATGAAAATTAAAAGGAAGCAAACTGCATGGAAAATTTTCAGAAAGACCACAAACTATACGTATAGAGCCAAATTTTTTAAAAAAGCAAGAGAAACCAAAAAAAATTGTCACTGTGGGCTAAACACGACAGTAAAAGAGGTGGTTAGAGACAAAAAGACATCTTTTCAAAATTGGAATTTAAATCTTACTGAAGGAAACAGAAAGGAACATAAACTCTGACAAATCAAGTGTGAAAGTATAATTAGGCAGGCCAAAAAAGAATTTGAAGAGCAACTTGTAAAAGACGTAAAAACTAGGAGCATTTTTTTAAAGTACATCAGAAGCAAGAAGCCTGCCAAACAATCACTGGGGCAACTGGCAGAGGTGAAAGTAAGGTGGTATGCCCCAGTACGGTGTACCGGCAAGAGCCAGTGCACCTTACTGGGACAGCCTGGCTTCCCAGATGGCAATTTAAAGGGCCTCGGCTTCCAGCAGCAGCTGGAGTCCCAGGCCCTTTAAATTGCCTCCAAAGCCCCGCTGCTGGAGCCCTGGGGTGGCGGCTCCAGGGGCTATTTAAAGGGCCCGGGGCTTCCCTGCTTCTACCGCCCTGGACTCCTTAAATAGCCCCCGGAGCCTGATGGAGTCCTGGGGTAGCAGTGGCAGCCGGGGGTTCAGGCAGCAGTTTAAAAGGCCCAGGGCACAAAGCCCTGGGCCCTTTGAACCACTGCCGGAGCCCTCAGCTGCCACTACTATCCTGGGACGGGGAGGGCACTTACCAGTACAGGGTGGGCTGGGTTGGGGCATGAGGCCCCGCACCTTCCGGGGGCCAGAGCCGGCCCCAGCCAAGCCCCATACCAGATAGTCCCCATTTCTATTTTCACCCCTGGCAACTGGACTACCAAGGTGCTAAAGGAGTACTCAAGGCAGACAAGGCCACTGTGCAGATGCTAAGGCAAGGGCTACCCCAGAGAGCTTACAGTGGCACAGTTGCACCAATGCAGGAGTGCCACTGTGAGCTCTCTAGTGTAGCTGCTCTCCTGTCAATTTAATTAATCCACTCCCAACAAGTGGCAGCAGCTGTGTCATTGAGAAAAATTCTCCCACTGACAGCACTGTCCACATCAGTGCTTACATGAGTTTAACTTATGTTGCTCAAAGGAGTGGCTTATTCAGACCCCTGAGTGATATAAGTTATACCAACAAGTGGTGGTGTAGACATAGACTAAGTGAATACTTGCTGAGGATGTAAGGGAGAGTCCCACACCTGAGCCATTCTTTTTAGCAGATGAACTGAGGAACTGTTCCAGAATGAGAAGTCAACAGAGATGGTTTTTGGAATCAACTGATACAATAAACAGTAATAAGTCACCAGGACCAGATAGTATTCACCCAAGAGTTCTCAAGAGACTCAAATACAAAATTGCAGAACAACTATGTATGGTATGTAACTTATGGATTGAAGCTTCTGCACCAAATGACTGGAGGATAGCTAATATCAGTGTTCCCTCTAATTTTTTCCATCTGTGTGCAGAATGAATGTTGTTCTGTGCACCATATTGAGGTAATGTGTGGATGTACGCCACCAGGAAAACAAAAAACCTAGATGTAATATATTTTTTTAAAAAATGACCATAGGATAATTACTCCAGCCAGGACAGGTTAGGCATTTTAGAACTCACAACTCAAAGACTTAAATTTAAGCGTAAGAGAGAAATAAAAATTATGAAATGCATAGACCAGTCAAAAACTAAAACAACACACTTTGACAGAAGTATCAAGTAACAACAACAATACAAGTATGTGTTGGGAGATGAGAGGCACTTGATAGTCTGCTGGGTGGCCACCCAACCACGCAGCTTAGAGGGAGCTTAGGCTAATATAAAATTATTTTTCTTTTAAAGGCTCAAGAGGCAAACCTGGCAATTATCAGCTGATAAAGTCTAATTTCAGTACCAGGCAAATTGGTTGAAACTATAGTAAAGAACAGACTACTAGGCTCAGTGATGAACACAATATGTTGGGGAAGAGACAGAATGGCATTTGTAAAGGGAAATTATTCCTCACCAATCTATTAGTGGGGGAGAGGTCAGCAAACATGTGGACAAGGGTGATCCAGTGGAGATAGTATACTTTAATAAGGTCCCTCATCACAGGTAATTAAGCAAAATAAGAAGTCATGGGATAAGAGTAAAAGTCCTCTCATGGGTCAGTACCTGTTTAAAAGATAGGAAACAAAGAATAGGAATACATGATCAATTTCACAGTGAAGGGGGTAAATAACAGAGTCTCCGTCTCTGTATGAGGACTAGTGCTATTTAACATATTCATAAATGATCTGGAGAAAGGGGTGATCGGTACGGTGGTGAAGTTTCCAGAAAATACTAAATTATGCAAGATAGCTAAGTCCAAAACTGACTATGAAGAGTGACAAAAGGATCTGACAAAACTGGGTGACTGGTTAAGAAAATGGCAGATGAAATTCAGTGTTGATAAATGCAAAGTAATACAAACTGGAAAACATCATCCCAACCATACATAAAAATGATGGGGTCTAAATTAGCTTTTGCCACTCAAGAAAGAGATCTTGGAGTCATTGTGGATAGTTCTCTGAAAATATCTGCTCAATGTGCAGTGACAGTCAAAAAAGCTAACAGAGTGTTAGTAACCATTAAGAAAGGGATAGATAATAAGACAGAAAATATCAGAATGCCACTACGTAAATCCATGGTATGCTCATACCTTGAATAATGAGTGCAGTTCTGGTCCCCTCCTACATCTCAAGAAAGATATATTACAATTAGAAAAAGTCCAGAGAAGCAAAAATTATTAGGGGTATGGAAAAGCTTCCATATGAGGAGAGATTAAAAAACCTGGGACTGTTCAGCTTAGAAAAGAGATATCTAGGGGGGATACGATAGAGGCCAACTAAATCATGAACAGTATGGAGAAAGTGAATAAGAAAGCAGTATTCATCCCTTCGCATAACACAAAAACCATGAGTTACCCAATGTTATTAATAGGCACTGGGTATACAACAAACAAAAGGAAGTACTTCTTCACACAATACACAGTCAGTTTGTGGAAGTCATTGCCAGGGGATATTGTGAAGGCCAAAAGTATAACTGGTTTCAAAAAGAATTAGATAAGTTCATGGACGATAGGTTCATCAATGTTTATTAGCGAAGATAGGAATACAACCCCATGCACCGGTTGTCCCTAAGCCTCTTGACTGCCAGAAGCTGGGCCTGGAGGACAGGAGATGGATCACTCAATAAATTGCCCTGTTTTGTTCACTTGCTCTGAAGTGTTTAGCATAGACCACTGTTGCTAGATAGACCATTGGTGTGAGTCAATATGACCATTCTTACGTTCTTATGTAGCACCAGCCCTGGAAAGAAAAGGAAAGGTCAGCCAAAGCATGAAAGAACCTTCACCAAAAGTGTTCTTATGGTCCCCTGACCAGAAGTGGAAGCTGGCTGTATCCATGGTTGAATTCTCCAGGGAGGGTGACAGCAGTAAATGCTCTCCTCTTCCACCTTCTTCCTCTTTATTATGGTTTTACTGCAGTATCAAGAAGGAGAAGACAAGATGAGACCAATGTTGGTTTTTATTCCATTGACCTAAACTAGGCTAAAAATGTTGCTTGTTGCCCACTCATTTGTTCCCAGTAGGGATAGAAAGTAAAACATTTGTTGTGTTATTTTTCACTTGTCCTTTATTTATTAGTTAAACAAAGTTGTTATTAATCATGCTACTGAATAAGCCACTTGTACCCCAGGATTCCATGTGAGCATCTCACACAACTCTCAAGTAGCAATGTCCATTTATCTTAAAATACTACAGACTGATATTTAAAGATTGATATTGGCTTAAATCATTTGTGGTTTGAGTGTTTAAAAACAAAGGCATTAATTTACACACAGAAAATCCCTGGTCAATTGCTGTGTATCTCCACAACTGCAGTTATCAAAGAGAAGACATCTTTTGGGAGCTGATAGTTCCTCCTGTTTTCTGCAGGCATAAAATGTTTCCATGTGAGGTAGACTTGTGATTTAGAATTTTTCTGAGAAACCCTGACATATATTTGTGAGTTACTTGTTCATATCAGATCTCAAGGAACGTAGCTAAAAGTTCAATTTATTTAATGGTTGGGAAAATAATATACTTTCTTTTCTTAAAGATTTTCTTAACGATTTTCATCCTTAACATAAAATAATCAGAAAGCTGAGTCAAAGCACGCACAACTAGTTTCAACACAGCTTATCACAATATTTTGTATTGCATTGCATATGCGAGTTTTATGCTTGCCAAAACCAGGGTGAAAATATAGGCTGTCTATGTCCTAGCCCAAGGGTTCTTAAAGGTGTAAATCACTGCATACTGATTATACTTTGTTATACTTATGGGGCTCAGGTCTGTGTTCCTCTATAGTACAAGTTCTGTGTCTTTCAAACTCAAAACCACAGCAACTGGTTTCTTATTTAACTCGTCTCAAAATATTAAAGAGTTACTTTTTGCGACCAAGAAGGTAAATCCTGTAATTAAAGGTTTAAAACTTTCATTTTTTCATCCCCTCTATGATTGAGCTGGGGAGGATTAAGACTTTCTAATAAAGACAAGAGTTTAAAAAAATAGTGAGTTGCATTTCTTTTTCACACCATCTAAACTATTTATCATCAATTTAGACTATATGCACTTTGGGTCAGTTCCAATCTCATAAAGCCTCTCAAGTCTGTTAGTACATGTCTAACATACTTCTGAGTGTTATCTAAATAAAATACTAATAATACTACATAACAATTACAGGCATGTCGCGTCTTACGCTGATTCAACTTACAAGATTTCCAGTTTACGCAGTTCGTAAAAACAAAAAAAGAAAGGAGAATTTTTTTTTAACTTCCTGCAGGGGGCACAATTTTGCCTTCCGTTGAAGTCAATGGGTTTTGGCTATATGCGGTTTCCACTTTACGCGGTAACCACAGAACGGAACCCTCGCACAAGACGCGACACGCCTGTAATGTTATATATAGAGTTCTTTGGCCAAGAATAAATGGTTATAAGAATTTATTCCTTATACTGTGCAACACTCTTGAGAGGTAGCTAAGCATTATTCAGCATAAAATAGGTAAATGATTTGCCCAAGGTAAGATTGTGAGCCAATGGTTGAGGTGGGAGCAGAATCCAAGAAAGCTGGCTCCATTTCCCAGTGATTGGCAATGTTCAGCTAAAGGCACAGAAGTCATAGTTTCAAAACTCTGCTGATCTTTGTAGCAACCCAATGTCTAAAAAAAGCTCTTTTTTCATATAATCTATAGAAAGAGATTCATCAGTTTTCGTTGCAACTCTTGAGTGTCTTTTTCACCCTGTAATCTCACATATATTCCTTTTTTTCTTAGATCCAAAAGGAGAGCTGAGTCTGCCCACTGGAGCCAATGGAAGTTTCTAATTTTCTAAGTTCTGGCAGGAGTAGAGCCCTTAGTGAGATCTCCTTCCTATTTAGCTTAAGAAATTAATTTTTGGGTCTCATGGTTTCTGAAAAAATGCTTCAAGCCTTTGAATTGTAATTTTAGTGATCACATCTTCCCATGTTTTCCCTAATGAAATCTATACCCATCAATATCTATCATAGACATTTGGAATTTGGCCATCACCATTGTATTTAGACATTAGTGTCCTAATTAGGGAACAAAACTAGCAACGATTACACTAGCTGCCACTCTGGATCATAAACGTGTACACCTCTCATCTAATGGCTTGATCTGCAGAATCATCAGGCCAAGGTTACAATTTTAGCAAGAGGAACTGCAATTCTTAGTGCTATGTTCTGTATATCAAGTATTTTAAATGAACTGTGCAGAATGTGTTAGGTGCACTGTTTTGATTATGACATCACTGCTAATTTTCTTCAAGCTCTCTGAATAAATAATCAGAGGTAGTGAAATAATAGTGGATCTTATTAGTCAGGATGTAATACTAGTAAGACTACAGCAGAGCATGAAGCACCAACTCCTGAGCAAAGAGTGCATGCCAATTCTACCATCACTTAACAGCATTGCGTATTTCTTGGGGTGGCTTTTTATGCAATGTAATAAACTGTAATAATCTATGTAAAGAACAAGTACGAAAAACAGTTAAAATGGGATAGCAACTTATTTGGTATAAACCAGCATTGGTCCATGAAAGTCAGTAAAGCTTTGCAAGCCTCAAGAACTGGCGTATAGTTCTAAGTGGCTTTACATAATAGAAACTTTTGAAGGTTTTCTAAATGATGTTGGCAGTAAAAAATGATCTGTGAAAGTAATGTAGCAGTAGAAGAACGTGCTATCCTCTAAATAAGGGCTTGTCCCAGGAACATGTGACGGGTGTTTATCTTGTCAGAAAGATAAAGTAAAATTGGGGAGGGTGACTTCTGTATAGCATGGGAGGGAGTGGGGCAGCTGGTTACTTTTTAGAAATGTGGCGTTATGTGTAAACTTTGCCAGTGAATTATATATACCTAATAACAGTTACAGATTGATGATGTCATGAAGACTACTGAGCTGCATCTTAGTACGTTTAACAGAGAGGATCAATGGACAGAGAGAGACAGAGAGAGAGATACACCTGGAGGGGAGGTTCAGGAAAGTCTTGTACCCACCCCCACTCACTCACTGACCTCATACTGAAAACAGGTAAGCATGAAAGGAAAAAGAAGGCAAGCTTTAGAAAGAATATAGAAATGTAGGAATTGCCAGACTGCATCAAAACCTGGATCCATGTAGTCCGGTTTCTTTCTGTGCCAGTGACCAGCTCCAGACACTTTAGAGAAAGGTACAAAAACCTTGAAGTAGGAGTATGTGGGATAATTGCTTCCAACGTTATAGGTGAAATCCTGGCCATATTGAAGACAGTGGAGCCAGGATTTCAGCTTCGTCTCATCCTAATCTCTAATACTTAGAGACTGGTTTAAATGATGAATCCTGAGGTTGAATAAGAATAGTCAAGGTGATTTGTTTCTTTGTTTGTTTGTATTGATTTCATAACTAAACATGAGTAGGCAGTTCTGCTGCAATTTGAGATTGGTCTACACAAACCTCATCCAAAGCCCACTGCAGTCAATGGAGTATTTCTGTTGACTTCAGTGGACTGTCATTTAGACTCCTATATTTTTTAAAAAGGAACTAGCAAAATAGGCACCAATGCTCTCCCTGATTACTTTGGACCAGATTCTGGCACCCTTATTTATGCTGAGCAGTACCTGCATTCATGTGAATTTTAATGGGAGTATTCATGAAATAAGTAGCTACTCCACATGACTAATCATGTCAGAATCTCTCCTTTTGCTTTTGTATTCCATTGCTTTCATACATCTTTTATCTATTTATTTTTCTTTTAAATTGTAAGCTCCTCTTTATAGAGACTATCTCTCCCTACAGATTTGCAATGAGTTCAGCACAATTCAGGCACCATTGCAATATATAATAATTAATATTGCTGATAGTGTGTGAATTTAACATGCTTTGTGCAGCTCAAAGTCAGGGGAGATGTTTTCAGTAAAACATGTCTTGGGTAAATGCTCACAGCACAATATAAGATTTAGCTTGGATTATTAAATTCTGGTTTGTATTTTATCTCTAAAGCATGGGAAGAGAGTCAAGGAAACTTTTCCCCGTTGGTTTTCATCCCGCTATTTTATTCGGCTTGTTCATTTTTGGTTACTAATCTGTAATTTGCTCTCTCTGGCAATGCGATTGATGATTACAATGTCTAGCTCCCCTTACTTTGTTGGAGGATCAGAGTTCTCTACTTCAAAACGACACAGATGAGAAGCAGGTGCTGTCATTTTTCATTATTTAGCAGCCACAGATTTTTTTTTTTTAAGTGGAATGACTCTCTTCTTCTGACTTTGGAATTTTGGATGATAATTCTGTTGCATTTTCTGTCTGCAATGACACTTGATTGGCTTATAGTTGGGACATCAAACATTTTAATTTGAAATGCTGTCTGGAGAGATGGTAGCATATTTCTCTTGAAGATACTTTTAGGGATTGTGGGCTTTGGATTCTCATCATTAGTTTAAAAATCACTGTATATGTTATTTATCTTTTATTCTTATAGGTGCACAAAGAGAGAGAAGGCTTATTGGTACAACTAGATGAAAAATGTATGTTTTATTATTGGCTTTGTTTGGGCAATGGAGCTGCTCCCATTGGAATTAACCGATGAAAAGAAATGTTTTGAAATATGTTCTTATTCTTGGCAGATGTAATTTTACTGGCAAAAGACGGATTTGTGTTTTTCTCTCTGAGACACTTAGATGGGAATTTGGGATCCTAGATACTGCTTTACGCCTGCTAAGGATCTGGTCTGTTTTTTTTCTTTGTAATAGGCCTATGCATGAAAGACTCCCACATCATCTCATATTGCAAGACTGATTTAAATAATTAGGACAGAAATAGGAGATCTCTTGGCAGGGGGCTTCATTAATGAATTGAAAGTGTAAAATTTATTTCACTTCAAAGAAAAGAGACAAAGGATACCCTCTACTTACCGAATAAGGAGTCAGAGACATTATCATCACTGTTTTTAAATCACAGAAGGCTGGAAGCAAGACACAAACCTCCTTGTAGTTAAATAGGCATCCATGCAATGAGAGTCATAAATCAGTGGCTTCATAAATTTTAAAGATGACAGTGGTGAGTGCTGATTTTCTTTCCACCATACCAAGTGCACGTTACCCTTCTAGGTTGATGCCCCAAAAGGCTACTTGTTCCAAGTGCCCCTAAATCTAGTTTCATGTCTGAATGACTATTCTTGACCTTTCCTTTGTTACATAGTGGGGACCAGAGCTGACTAGAGGACAACCATTCTATTCTGCAGAAACTTTAGAAGTTTCAGAATTGGTTTTCATTTTGCATTGAAATTGGAAACAAAACTTTTTGAACATTTTTGTGAAAATGGAATTGTGTTGAAATGTCTGTATGGGGAATGAAACTTGAACTTTTGATTCAGAGTAGTATTAATTGAAGAACGGGGACCTGAACCTGAGTTTCCTACATCATAGGCATCTAACCACCAAGAATGTAAGAAAATCTTGCTCACTCGCTCTCCCTCCTCTGACAAAAACATAGTCTGTACTGATAGATTTCTGTGCAACTGCATTTTGCTGAAATCCAGCAACAGGCTGGATTGAGGACATTTATTTTTCATTGTTACTGTTAATTTCCTGTTTGAATTCCTTGGACTAATTTTATCCTTGATCTTTTGATTATGCCACCAGAGGAAGACACATCATAGACTGTGCCGAGTGTTCAGTTCTAGCCAGAATTTCAACACATAAGGTCTCAGAAGGCAAAATCTGCTGGATTTTACCTTCTCAGAGAGGATGGCTGACTTGGACTTGTCTCTGTGTTATATTCTCCTGGTCTAGTTATTATTGGTTCTTAATCAGCTTGATAGCGTCAGACTAGAATCAGTCTCACATGTTTTATTTTCATTTTGATTCACTTGTATAATTACCGGTTGAAAGTTGTCATAAGTATAAAGAAGACTAGAATGAGTGTTTACCTGTAAGGGGTTAAGCTAAAGGTAACCTGAGAGGTGGACAACTGACCAATGAGAAATTCCTCAGGAGACAAAGGATTTTGAGTTTCAGTTTCTCTCTGGGTCTCTCTCTGTTCAACTCGGCTATGGGATGAATCACAGCTATTTCTTTCACTGTAACTATACGTTTTCTATCAAAAACTGTAGTCAGTAAGTTTACCTTCTTTTTATCACTTGGAGGGTCCTCAGTGGTGAGTGTTGGCTGGGTGCTTCTTGATATTGTAAGATTCAGCAGAGATATCAACAGTGGGAGAAAGTTGCCTCGGGGGAGAGGTTTGGTTTCTTAATTCTTTTGTTGATTATGGTAGATGCTGTTCTATTGATGGTTATAAGGGATTTATTCCTTTCTTTTTTTCTTTTATTAAAATCTTTCTTTTAAGAATCTGACTGCTTGTTTTCCATTGTGTAAGATCCTGGTTTTGGATCAGGCACGTCTCGCAGGATCAGGCGAGGCTTTTCTCTCAAGCTTCCGAGGGAGGGAATAAGTTTGAGGGTTTTGTGGAAAGAGAAAGAGGGGCTTCAAGTGGCCCATGTCCAATAGTTTTTTGAGACATTCTCATTTGATGGTGGCAGCATATCAGTTCCAGACACAGAAGAAGTTGTGTTCTGGGGAAAAACATTTTAACTCAAGCTGGTAAAATAAGTTTGGGGGGTTATTTCCTTTTTTCATGTGGGTCCCCACTTCTGTACCCTAGAGTTCAGAGTTGGGAGGCAATCCTGACAAATGTGTTAAGATTAGACTAGAGAAGAAAAACTGTTGGCTGCTTTGTCTTGTTTTATGTTCTCATAGATTCCAATAAAGTATAAAGATTTGGGGCCAGATACTCTGTTAGTGGAAATTGGTGTAGCTGCACTGGAGCCTGTGTTGATCAGCTGAGATCTTTGGTTCTTTGTTTCCTTTCTTAACATCTATCACTAAACTGGGAGCCTTGTTTTTTCTGCTAGATCCTACAGTTTGTATTATAGAACTGTATCAGCACTGTAGGATTGGGTTGGTTCTTCTCTACTACAGCTGGATAAATACTGTAAAAAAAGAGATGGGAAGAGGAGAAGGAGTATTTGCAGACACTGGCTGAAATATCAAAATGCAAACTGGCTTTCACAAAACTCCCAACCTCTTTTGGTTGCTTCTGCAAATTTGTCTGAAGGAATGTTTGTTCACAACTGTGTTTTCAGAAAGAGAGAGGGCAGTGAATACTTGAGTCTGCAGGTTCGGTTGTTCATGTGAACATGTTGTCTGTTCTTTGTGGACTTGGGAGTAATTAATTCAGGGAGCATTAAAATGCTGTGTGACTTGGGTGAGTGATCATTAGGTAAAAAGAGAAAATGATGATTAGTGAGTACCAGAAGCAACAGTCACAATGACTAGTTAGCTAGCAATCCCTAGGCTAATATATGTTTGCATGATCTGCTTCTTGAATAATTCTAAATACCACATTTGTAAAATGAAAGTTATTTGCAGCTAGTTCATGAAAAGAAATGGGGCAAATTTCATCCAATAAAGTATTCACGGTGACTAGTTAATCCAGCTATAATCTCTATATTATGCCTATATTATCTTTGTTCCGTATCATTATATTTAAAGAGGAATAATAATGAAGCTTTTGAAAGGCCCCAGGAGACATGCCCTGATGTATTTTGCTGAATCTGCCAGCAGTATTTTACATTTTATTTAAGTAATTCTGTATATTGCAATAAAAGCTGAATGCAACATCATGACTCACTGATGTTAAAAACACATTTGCTGCTGACCTTCATGTGACCCCATTGGCAGCAATGGGGCTGCAAGTCAGCAGAGAATTTGGCTCCTAGTGACAAGCTCTATTTGTAGGTGGAGGGAGAAGGAGAAAAGTTACATTTGATGTCTTTTTTCTTTCTTTTTTTTTTTTTTTTACAAAGCATTGGCTGCCAGACTTAAGATGCATTTTGGTAGGAAGAATGGAAAAGGTTATGAAGGAGTTCACAGAGTAAGTGAATTTCAAATCTGCTCCCTGGCAGGCTGCTCTTCCACTATTAACAGCAATGTTTTGTCTGGTCATGCACTTTTCCATTCCTATGCAAAATGCTGGTGCAACATGCACTTCCCTGAGTACAAAGATTACACAAGGGTCGTGCCACAGTTGGCACTAAACTGTCCAAAGTGGTTGGAAAATGCATAAGTGGGATGGGAGCATAATCTCTCTAGCTCCCTTGTGTCAGCCAGGGGAGCTGGTCTTGTCTGGGTGCAATGTGGGCTCCCCTCTTAAAAAGATGGGTACAGAGGCAACACTCCCTGGACTCTTCAGGCATTGTACTTCACCGGAACTTAAAGGCACAACAGAGTCTGGGATTTTAAAGGAGTAGGATGAAATCAGGCACCCAAAACTAACTGAGTTTCTATGAGAGCTGAGTGCCTAATTTCCTTAGGCTCCCTTGAAAAGCACAGACATTCTGTGCAATATGGCTTCCACTAACATCAGTGCCTTCTGGATAAGGCCCTTGAGAGGGAATGTAATCCAACATTTGATACATTAAGTCCTAACTGTCAAATTATATTTATTTATTTTAAATAAATATTCTGTGATCACTCGAACAGTTCCAGTCAAGAATACTTTTAAATCTTGTGCGCTTGTTGGATGAAACCTCCTTGTAATTCCTGAGGTTCATGCAGAACACACGCATGATTCAGCAACTTGACTGCTGGTGACATCAATGAGTGTGCCATCATTGCTTGGAGAACAGCATAGTGAGTGGTGCCCTGAATTTTAAAATGCTGTCAGTGTACTGAATATGGGCTATGATCCTCTGATATGGAATACCCTGAATTTGGAGGGTGCAAATATGACACAATATTTGTGTTGGGGAATGGAGTTTAGTAGATCTAGTTTCTTGTCTGCCACTTCTATCATTGTTTTTCCATTGGTAACTTATGGTGTCATTTGAAAAGTCACTTAAGAATCTGTAACTATTAATGGGTATGTCACTTTAACAGACTAGAAAGTATATTTAAAGAGACAGCTTTATTAGCTGTTGTTCTGCCTTAACACCTCAGCACTACTGCTTCCTTATACTCCTCATTAATCAAATCCTCTGGTACCTGTGTCGTATGTGATGGAAGTTGACAGATAAATGTACGGCCAAGAAGTTGATTTTGATTATGCCAGGCAAGTGAGTTCCCTTTATTTAGTGATAAAGACACTGGTTGTTTCTTAAAGGAAGACATGCCGTAGATTAGACACACTAGCTGGATATAGAACTGGCATGGCAAGTTATTCCCAAGAGAATGCTAGTGGTTGACTGCTTCCATCTAGCATCAAATTATTGCAGATAACAGAGTTGAAAAAAGTGAGAGAACCTGCATCATCTATACAAAAATATATAGCCAGATTTTTTTAGTAAACAGCCTGTATCAGAATTTGACAGTCTTTATATTAGCATTATTATTTTTATAGAGATGAAGGGTTCAGAGTTTTAGAAGGAAAGTATAATTGCCAGGAATAAACAGATCAATGCTATGTTTGAACCATATCACAAAAAAGGTAATGATTAATCTGCTTTTGTAGCTTGTTCCCAGATGTCCAGTGCCTGCTGGGTTTTGTACACAGGAAGCATGATGAGATGCTAATGAGGTTTACAGCTTTTAAGAAACTATCAAAAATATGCCTAGATTCCAGCTACATCTATCATTTGCCATTCTCCTAAAAAAAACAAAACAAAAAACAATAGAATTGCCTTTTGTCCCATTTGCAGAAATAATTTGTTAGAATTTCTAGAATTTTTTAGATGATTCCCCTTTTATGGAATCCAACTGACTAAATAGTATTTCTAAATGACATGAATAAGAAATACTCAATTTCTTCAGAGTGGCTACTTCAGGTGTATACACTTTGTTCTACAGTGAAGAGGTTAATGTTATTTGAAGAATGTCAGTAATGGAAAAGAAAAAACAAATTTTGCCCAGTGTACTTGCAAAGAATTCAAACAAGCATGTTAATCCATTTGATATGTTTTTTCTTCACTAACACCCCTTGAGAAGTAAAATTATGAAAGCAGGGAAGTACCCGGAACTATCCTTCAAATACCTGGCCAATCCACAAACATTGGAATTTGAGTTTTATTATGTCATGTGTTTGTTTCTGTATTAAGAAAATGTTAGTGCTTGTGAGAGGTGACAATCAGACAGGCCACCACTGTTATTAGTTACTCCAGTCACAGTAGAGATTATTAGGATTTTGGAGTATGGCCTCTGAAGGGTACTATTTCTATGTATGTCTTTGTTCTATAAGTGAACTCAGGTTGGTTGAAGATCTTGGTTGGAAAGACAGTGAATTACTTGAGGAACAGTAAATAAGGGTCAAGTTCTGTTTTGCCGGGGGGAGGCATGTGTGAGGTACAATGAACTTCCCCCCTCTTGCCTTTTGAGCAATGATAAGGCACTATAGTAGTCCCTGCATTCAGAGAGGCAAATGATCTCTTCCCCCTTAGGGTTTATGAGTCACAAATCGCTCCAAAGATCCATGGAATGGGATGTAACACCCAGACAAAAGACGGTGTGTGTGTAGTCACTGCATAGCCAGGAGCTAGGGAGAGGTTGTTCCAGGGCAGTACTGTCTGCCTGGCCTGAACTGGAATATCTATAGATTTGTACTCCCGTATGTATAGTACCTGGATTAAACACAAGTTTGTGAATGCAGGAGGGTTCAAATGTACCTCCACAGGGCAGATTCTTTTCAGCCTAGCTTTTAAATGCCTATCTACTGAAATGAGTCAGAAAACCCAGTTATTTATTTAGCCAGAACCTTAACCTAGTGTACAGATGTTTCATTTCAGGTCCAATTTATTTACAAATGAATTAATTGATAGCTAGTGGTCATGGACTTCTTTCTACATCAAATTGTTCTCCCTCACTGTTCCTATTTTTTTTAAATATCCATCCAGGAAAATGTCCCCCTTTTCTCCTCAAGTGCAAAATTTACCTCCACATTATACTTTCCCAAAGCCCAGGATAGGTAACATTCAGTCCAGCTCCAGAGACAGGCTTAAGGTCCAGTGTCTTGAAAAAAACAGAGGGTTACAAACAGCAGGGTTTAGTCTCAGCAGGTGTGAAATTTCACAGTTCCATTAAATTCAGTGCAGCTATGATAATTTCTACCAGCTGAGGATCTTCCCCAGTATATTTTAAAAGGGAGAATCCCAGCTTCCCAAAAGGAATACATCCTTCAGTTCTAGAAAGTCCTGAGATAGTGGACCTAAAAACTGCAACACTGCTATTCATAGAAATGCTTTATTTAGGTGATTTTTGAGAGGTTTCCTGAACTGTATTTGTTAAAATGTTCTTTCTTGCTGCAGCCTTTGCAGTTCATCTCATGGTACTAAGGGAAGTCTGGCTTTGCGTGTTTGTGTGTGTGTGTGTGTGTGTGTGTGTGAGAGAGAGAGAGAGAGAGAGATATTTGAGAAAACACATTATTATATGGGGGAGAGTTTCAAAAGCATGTAAGTGACTTAAGAATGCAAAATCCCATTGACTTTCAATGGATTTATGTGCCTAAATCCCTTACTTCTAAAGTCACATCTAGGAGCCATAATAAACAAGCAAAGAAAATTGTCACCTTGATAGGGACTAGTAAGGCAAAGCAGAATTAGTCAGTAGTATTTGTTCAGATTCTACCATTCAGAAATCACCCATGCATAATGTGTGTATGTGTTGTAAATTAAGACATTGAGGCCTCATTATTCACAAGGGCAGAAGCCAACAGTTAGATGCAAAGATATACACTCACATGCCCAATTTATGGTGGCAGGTGATATGACTCTGAACACAAATTAGATATATGTTCATATGTATGCAAATACTGTACTGTATTTGTGCATGAAGTTATAGATTTTTGAAAAGTAAAGTATTTGTAATTTAAAAAATAAAATCCAGTCTATTTGAGCTTTTCTCCAAATAACCGGGGCCTTTTTTGTAGCTATGCTTATTTATTAAATTATCCTCATATTTAATCTAATAAAATTAATGTACAAGTATTGAATATAAAGACAAAGCGAAGTTTATTCTCTACTTATATTTGAAATAATTGTTTCTTTATCTGATGGCATCTTTCAATTCACCATTTATTACTTGGTCATAGGAAAATATTTATTTTATTGTAAATGTTTGTAGATCTTTGTCAAAAACTGGTGAGAATAACAACACTTATTTTGTATTTGGTATTCTTAGACCTGAATTTGAAATGCAATATACTGAGACCCATTTGATGTAGTAACACTTACATAAAAGAGACCCATCATGAAAGATATTTAGTATCTCTAATAGCAATGCAACAATCTTGGAATATAATCCAGAGAAAGCAATGCTGGGCAAGCTCACTTTGGCAGCTAAATCTGGACTGGTTCCAGAGCAGCTCATCTTTTATTCAAAGAAAATTTGAAAAGGGATTTGGCTTGGCATAGTGTCTCATCTGGAGAATAATGAAAGCAAAAAATAAATACAAATAAATACAACAATAAAGGCATGTCAAACAGCAAGCCACTCTTAAAAAAAAGAAAAAAGAAAATGGCATAAAATTGACAGAGAGAAAAGAATATGAAAAAAATAAATAGAATAAATGAAATAAAATCAAGTACAAAATTAAATGTCAAGAAAAGAAGTACAATGGGAAGAAGAAACAGAGGAAATCATACGGAAAGAACAAATAAAGCAGAACAATATTGAAAATTGAGTTAAAGCTGAAAAATACATGATTTGATAGTTTTTCTCCCTCAAAACAATTTAATATATGGAATTATGAACAGTCTCAGATTTAAGTGAAAACATTATCTATTCTAACATAAGTAGCCTTGGTTTACTCAGAAATATATAGATTCTCTTTACCTAAGTAGTAAGGAAAAGACAAAGGTACTCTGGCCTCTAATAACTCATTGCAGTTAAAAACTGAGATGATCAAAATATCTAGTGAACCACTGGCTAATTTCAGTAACGTTTGTGTCTTTGAATTCAAGGCAACTAAGCACTTACAAAAAGAGATATGTGTTGTTTTTTGCAGTCATCTAAGTGCAGTCCACTAGTTATTAAAATATTATAAATGAGGTGTGAATTAATAAATGAACTAAATCTGAAGATTTGCTTTAGCATTCCAAATGTCTCGGTTCAGTCTGAATCCCAAACTTTCACTCTTTGCCCTTTACCTTTTAAATGCTATCTGTAGTGCATCTTTCTCTCTCAAATATGTTAGACACTTAGGTCCTGACACTGCAAAAACTTACATATGTTGTTAATCTTCTGATTAGTTCCATTAACTTAAGTAGGACCACTGATGTTCTTCAAGTTAAGCATGCATAAAGTTTCTGCAGGCTCAAGGCCTTTGAATTTCTGCTTCATCATGCCCTGGCTATAGGTTAGTCTGCCATACATACATTTAAGGCTAAGGATTGAAATAATCATTTATAAAAAGCTTTTTTTGATATACCTGTGTCCACAACATGTATGACCTTTCCCTCTCTATCCCCTGGTTTATGTGTTCTTACCTCCGTTCCCATAGCCAGTATTTTATTCACTATGGTACGTCACCACTGAAGTCAGTGGAAGCTTTTAACTACCACTTCAATGATCATAGGATCAAACCCCATAACAGTGTTGCAATGTTATTTAGAATCCAGATTTGGTTCTGGACACTGATTCCCCAAAGCCATGTTATGATTGGTCACGTTGTCCTTTTCTTAGTGTCATAGCCGTAGCTAATTCCCAGCAGTATGTGATAAGGGCTCTCTGTTCCAAAAGAATAGGAAAATCGGTGTGCTAATTGCCCCATGCAATCTTCTTACACAAAACCCAAGTAGCTGGGATTGGTGCAGATCAGTCACACAGGGCCTGGGGAACAAGAGGAATCACTGAAGCCATAGTGCAGAAGTGCAAATTGCTCTGCAGCTGGCTCTGCAGTCCTGAATCTACAGTAGCCGAAACCGTGCCTGAACAACACATGGCCCACGGGCCACATGCCGCCTGTGGGGGCTCACTGTGCAGCCCGGGACGATTTTTGTAAATCTGGGGAGATGGGGCTGCAGCGAGTGTCCAAAGACGCTCCCTTCTCCCCCAGAGTTACGCCGCTGCATGGGTTGGGTTGGGAGTTCTAGGGGGGCCTGTCAGGAGGTAGGGGTGTGCAGAGGGGTTGGGGTAGGCAGGGAGCAGGGGAGTTTGGGAGTCCCGGAGGTCTGCCTGCCAGCAGGGGTGTCTTAATTTTGAAACTATTTAAAAAAAGAAATTAAACAGAGACATTCACTGAAATTCACTCTTTCCTGTTAGCAGTTCCAGTTTCAATGAATTGGCATTTTCTCCGAACAAAAGTCTGTGAAAAAATCCCCAACCAGCTCTAGTACATGTCTCTGCCACTAGCAGCTGAATTCATGGAAGGAAAAGAAGTTTGAAAATAGCATCTGAGTTCAGGGTATTATAAAGAAGAGAGAGAAGAATGGTATGTAATGTATTTTTGCTATTATTTTGTCATATACTCTAAGCTGTTTTCATAGTGGAAGGATATGTGTCTTCCCTGGTTCTGTTATCTCTTGGTAAATTGATTTGTAAACTATGTGTAGTGCTTTATAGCTAGATTATAGTAATTTGAATATTTTGTGTGAATTTGTTTTCTTTTCAAAACTAATACTGTGGGTAGGAGGCCCCTAGTTGTTTTGCTGGCCAATCAACAAAGTAAAAATGGCAGGCTCATCGGATCTCAAATGCCCCGTCGAACAGCACAGTGGTATTGCACCCCCCGGAAGTTGGTGCATTTATGTTCAGCACCTAACACCTTGAGTCTTGGATGCCTGATTGGGATCTCAAAGCACTACCATGATAGCAAATGCCCTGTTTGTCTGTCCCTAGAACTGTAAAGTGTCTAAATTGACTGATATTGAGTGCATACTGTGGTGCAGACGGCTTTGTCCCTTTCAGCTCAGCATGTTCATTTTGCAGCGCAGGCATACTGTACCTAACTACATAAACAATGAACAACCTCATTTATGATAGCATGTACATTATTTCCATAACAGATGACTCTTCCCCAGCCCCACTCTCTACAACCCATCAGTGGGAACCATGCAATGTGCATGTTTGGTAAATCAACAGTCATTTAATATATTGAGAGTGAGGCTGCAGATTGATTTAAGGTGACATTTTACCTTAGCTATAATGTCAGTCAGCATTACTCCGTCTTCCTCCCATTTCAAAAGAAGTCCATTATGCTGTGATGTGGAACATGAGTACAGTTCTCTTTATGAGATTATTATTAAGCCCTTTTACCGTTCAAATGGGCATCTTCTGTTGTATTGCTGTTGTTTACAAGAGAGCACAAAAACTAAATGCTAGGGGAATTAGTGTAAAGTACATACCTTCTTTGGAATAAGCATACTTCCCCATCTCTTATGGAGCACTAGTGATCCCTGATCATGTGTTATTATTCCCTATTATTTATATCATGGTAGTGCTTTGAGATCCCAATCAGGTATCCAGGACCCAAGGTGTTAGGTGCTGAACATACATATAATGAAAAGACGGTCCCTGCTCATTTACAATTTGAATACAAAGTTACGTTCTAAGGAAGTGAGTGTCTCCCTCCTGCAGTCCTTACTGAGGCAAAATTCCCATTCAAAGTTTATTCCATTCTTTAACGGGGCACAGACATCCACAGTGAGCAATTACAGATGTCAGTTAAACTATAATTGTTACATTGCAATGCACTTTTTTTTAAGAGAGAGGAAACCTCATTATTCTGTGGGAAAGATACTGTATGAATGCTGTCAATCACTGTAGCAATTTCTGATGGCATCACATACACTGAAATATAAACAGCACAACTCTGGACTTCACTTATCACACAGCATATCAAAGAAGATCCCTGAAGGTAGTTCAGATAATTGCTTTCTGCCCAGGGGGCTCTCTCATGTGGGCCTTCACAAGGTTCCACAATGTATATATGGAGAAATTGAGAAATTTAGGAAGAAGGCTTGGATTAAAGTATTTTCAGGAACTAAACTCTCTCACTCTCGCTCCTTTCTTTTCATCTGACCCAGATGGGATAATTGGATGATTTTTTTCCCAGCATATGCTAATGAGTGGGATGTGAATGAAAGCAAGCAGCCTGGCTGAGGCTGAATCCAGAGAAGTCTGAAGTGCTATTGTTAGGTTGTGGTGTTTCTTGTGGAGGCATGAGTACCTATTCCAGCACTAATAAATGTTTTTATCAATTTTCTACAAAAAATATAAAACAATTGTTGATAACTTTGCACATGACACAAAGTAGGTCAGTACTTACATGAATAGTTGTCTGGATTGAAAAAGATCTGGATCACTTGGGAAACTAGATGTAAACAATGTATGTTTCAGTAGAGCCAAACACATAGTCATGCATTAAGGAATAAAGGACGTAGGATACAGGATATAGAGCTGCATCCTGGAAGGCATTGATTCTAAAATGGACTTGGAAGCCTTTTGGATAGCCACTGGATATGAACTCCCAGTATGATGCTGTGTTGAAAAGAGCAGCTATGATCCTTCACTCTGTTGAGAGAACGAATATTGGGTAAGAGTAAGAGTAAGGTGATATTACTTTTGAATGACGTTGCATTTAGTGAGACCGCTGCTGGAATACTAGGCTAATTCATTGTCACCTTGCATAATCATTTAAACCAGTGCAACATAAGTGTAAAGTACATACAAAACATTGCCATTCTGATATCCATCTTCATCTTGCTTTATCCAGCTCTTCATTTTTGCATACACATTTTGTTGGTAGCTATTGATACCACTGACAAGTCTAAGAAGCTGGTAATTCCTATAAATCAGGTATTTAAATGGATCAGTTACCCCTGCTTGGGCACCACGTTCCATCCAAAGTAATCTGTACTGGTAATTTGTGGGTGGAAAAGTGGAAGCCAGCCTCCATACAGAAATGTACTCTTGTGTACTGTCTAACTCTGCAATTTGGCTATTATGGAAAAACATAAAATGCAAATACTTTAAAATGCACAGTAAATAAGTATCATTAATAGAATGTTCAGGTTGCATTTATCTATACGAACAGATGTCTTGCACATTGTACAGAGTAACAGATGCACTTTAGTCCAGCATTAATTAAACTGTGACATTAAGATGATGACTAAAAATGAATTATTTCCTGACCGTAGTATGAAAAAATTCCACTATATCAAAGCTGTAAAAGCTTCTAAGACTGTTAATTTCTAAAGTTAGGAGGTGATTCCTATGAAAGGTTATTTTTATGACTTTATAACATACTGTGTGTAGCAATAGCTATAAATAAAAGGAAATGTTTATGCGTAGAACTACATGTTGGTGCAAAGAATCAAAATCTGAGGCAGAATTAGAAATAAGATGCATTCCTCTTAAAAGATGGACACCATAACATACAAGTACAAGACCAGATAACGGGAAGAATTTTTATATATACTCTTTTTTACAGTTATTTTTTAAGGACTTATGAGGCAGACAGCTCTACGCATTGAAATCTTCTCTGCCCAGCAAGGACTATGCCAATGTCAACTTTTTTGCACTGTCTTGTCAAATGTATCTGAACCATGATCTAAAGGAGACCATTTCTAAGGAGGAGAAGGTCATTAGGTTTCTAGGGTTTTCAGGTGTCAATTATGACTTTTCTGATATAGAAAAGTTCCCTTGGAACTAGACTGAGTTTGTCCTACTTACTTCACATAGGTCATTGAATTGCTACAAGAAGATAATGCCTTTTAATCACTACCATCCTTGGACAGTTTTGTAATGGTGATCTAGGAGACAAAGCCACTCACAGCCCTTGTCAATCCCCTTCCCCATCAATAGCAGCACCCTAAATAGATAGGATTTAAATGTAACTTAAAATATTGATGGAAAATGTTTCTGTGTTCCAGGTATCAGTTTGCTATAAATTGTCAATTGTTACATTACTAGTGCCACCATCAATGTCTATCCTTGGGTTAGCCCTACAGAAATGCTAATTGATGTAATACACTCTTCATTTTCACAAACTGCTACTTTAATTTGCTATTTTTATTTGTCTTGTGTGTAAATGAGCATGTTTGCCACCAGTAGTAACACTGGGTAATGAATTGGAGATGTAGTATAACACAGGAATACTTCAGTTTAAAGTGCATAGAGTAAATGATAAAATGCATTGTTCTCTTGTAGCCATAATTCCTGTTACTAACCTCTTACATAATACATTGTCTTTTCTTTTTATTTTTTGCTATCCATTGTTGGCCTACGTGTACTTCTGGATAGATCATTTGCATTATGATATTGAATTACAGTGTGGAATAAGTAAATTATTATCTCACACACCACACACAAATATAATACACAGACAAATCACATGTATTTTTCCCTAGATATTATTTGGATCAGAATATATTCTACAGAGTTCTCTCTGTATGTCTGCTATGTATTAATATTGTTTTTCTCTGCTTTTTCTATATACAAATAAGATCGACTTAAAAATAGTATAAATGATGCAACTTATTCTATAACAATCATTATACAGCATAGAAATATGTCTATTATAACATAAGATGTCCTTGGATAGCTGTGTATTGATTTTGGAAAAATCTTAATGTGTTTTGGGTTTCTAAGTAAAATCATAACTATCCATTTCTGGTTTTGGGTTTCTGTTCGTCATAGGAATTTAGAGAATTTAATTTTTTCCCTGTTTCCTTTGCTTACTTGCATCATGTTAAAGCTAAAATACTAAACTTATTTTACTTTTAAATCCATCTTGCACTCTGACTTTCAGACACACAAAATCCCAACTGCAACAATGCCAAAATGAACAAAGGTAATTTTATGATGGTCCCTAAGGGATTGGACCATTTAGCGTACCCCACAACCCAGGAGGAAAATGATTCACCTTATTTCCCCTGCAAAGACATTCAAGGGTTGTGGTGCTGGGGTGTCCAGATTTGTAGAGGCTGATGGGAGATGGAACCTGGGAACCACCAGACGTGAATAGGCTTGTACAAAATGAAGGGTCTGAGTTGAGAATAAAGGACTGAGAGATGTGGTGGTCCTGTGGCAGGGAAAGAGGTCTGAGTAGATCCAAAGTTGTGCATAGAGGAGATGCAGTAAGAATAATATTCTCACAGTACTTCCTCCCCACTGAAATCAGAAGCAAAAATAACTCCTGCTTAGTTCTGTTTCTGCATTGGCCCTACCATCACTGGGACTGGTATGGATCCATGTCCCCAAATACAACCCTTCTCTGCACATCTCACCAAAATTAAAGTTTTGGCATTTTATTTTCAGATGTGGGGTTTTGTCCCTGCCCTACCTGCTTGCAGCCACATTCTGTGCTAATACTCTCAGGTGAGCACATAGTTAACTTAGTTAGGCTTGCCGAACAATGTTTTGTAATTTATCACAGTTAATTATCCGGGTGCCACAGTTTCAGAATAGAAGTAAAATGCCATGTAGTTAACAAGTGCCATGATTGTTTGTGACTTCTAAGTTAAAGTGTTATCATGAGATGTTAAAAAGGAAATGTCACTTGCATGGTAATTTGACTCTGAGTGAAATGTAAGCTCCAGGCATTTTTACCATATAATTGGCAGAGCAGAAATACTTAAGGGATTGTTATAGATTCTCTTCATGTCAGTCTTTGATTTGCAAGGTTTTGGCTATGGAGCCTCCACAGGGCTACGCTGATTTAGTTACTGCAGAGTCTAATCTTGTTTATATGTATCAAAACTTCTCTACATTTACCTGTGGGATGTAGGCTCAGAGCTTTGGTAGCGTTCCCCTGACTATGCCTGGGAAATGCTTCACTTTCCTACGTGCCGTGTCTGTTCTGGCCCATCTGAATACATGTACTGTATGTTAATTCTAGCTAGTGCGATGGAGAGAAGGGTCCATTGCTGGGCTTTTCTGACACAAGGCAAAATTCAGTTTGTCTTGCATGGTTGTTCACAGGGCAGAAATAGACTGAGGACTTGTTATATATCAGAGTACTTCCATGGACAGGAGGGTCACCTGGATACTTAGCAAGGGGGTGGGCTGATGCACCCATCTACGGGCCATAGCCCTAAGGTACTTTTGGTTGTGATCCCTGCTGGCAGGCACTATTGCAGAGTGCAGGGGGTGGTGCAAGGAGAGAAGAGCACACACTCTTCCTTTCTGGAGCAGGACTATGTACCAATACTGAGTGCATTGCCCTCCAGCCCACTTGAAGGCAGAAGATACCCATAATAGCTACGGGACCCTCTGCTCATCTGCCACATCCCCAAGAGGGCCTTATTTTAAGAACATCATTGTGTTCATTGTTTAGGAGAAACATGATCTGCCTTATGTGCACCCACTGAGGTTTTTGCTATGTTCCACACAATCAAGGTGTTTCTAAGGCTAAATAAATGAACACCAACACTCTTCTTCTCTTTGCCTTTTATTGCAATTGTTATAAGTATAAAGTAGCCTAAAATTACTATTTACTTGTAAGGGGTTAAGCTAAAGGTAACCTGAAAGGTGAACAACTAACCAATAAAAAATTCCTTAGAAGACAAAGGATTTTAAGTTTTAGTTTCTCTCTGGGTCTCTTTTTTGTTTAACTTAGCTATGGAATAAACCACACCTATTTCTTCTACTGTAACTATAGCTTTCTATCAAGTAAGGTAGTCAGTAAGTTTACCTTCTTTTTATTACTTGAAGGGTTCTTAGGGGTGAATGTTGGCTGGGTGCTTCTTAATATTGTAAGATTTAGCAAAAATATCAACAGTGGAAAAAAGTTGCCTTGGGGGAGAGGTTTGGGTTTTTGATTTTTTTGTTAATTATGGTAGATGCTGTTCTATTAATGGTTATAAGGAATTTATTCCTTTCTTTTTTTTTTATTAATTTTTTTTTTAAAAAATTAACTGCTTGTTTTCCATTGTGTAAAATCCTGGTTTTGGATTGGGCACGTCTTGCAGGATTAGGCAAGGCTTTTCTCTCAAGCTTCCCAGGGATGGAATAAGTTTGGGGGTTTTGTGAAAAAAAAGGGGGCTTCAAGTGGCCCATGTCCAATAGTTTTTAAGACATTCTTACTTAATGGTGGTGGCATACCAGTCCAAACAGAAAAAAAGTTGTGTTCTGGGGAAAAAACATTTTCACACACGCTGGTAAAATAATTGGGGGGTTATTTTTTCATGTGGGTCCCTACATCTGTACCCTAAAGTTCAGAGTGGGGAAGCAATCCTGACATGGTGGCAGAGGTGGGATAAAATTTTGTAAATCTAAAAAGCAGAATTTTGCAAAAAGCAGTTTAAATTTCCACAGTTACTAAAAACAAGCAGTTTTTCTCTAAGGTAAAAATGCTAATAACCTCTCAGCAAAAAAAAAAAAAAAAAAAAGCAGGCAATGGTGCTGAGCTAAACACCACAGGGGGTCACTCTGGTGAAACTTGTTCTTCAGGTTTTGGTGCTGTAGATAGCTCCACGCTTTGTCTTTTTCAGCTGCCTGAGGGCAGAGAGCTGAAGTTTTTTTTCTGAGGGGGTTTTCTCCTACTGGATAGCAGAGAGTAGCCCAGGTTTGCAGCTGAGAGTTTAATAGGCTCGTTAAGTGCTAGGTAACCATCCCAGGGGTCCCTGCGGTGGCGGGGGAGGAGAAACTGGCCAGTCCAGTTTTCTAAAAATTAAAGTGGGGTCTTTCTCCCTCTGCTAGTAAAATTAACACCCTGCTGCAAAAATTTCCAAGTAATATAAGAATTTTTTGTTTAATTTTCAGTTAGTAAGTTAAACACAAAAAAAATTAAAATAACAGGCGATAAGGGCCAAAAGGATTTAAAATTAGCCAAATTCCAAGCTGAGAAAAGACAAAAAAAATATCCAAGAGATGGAAAAAATGAGGAAAAAACGCTTAAGGCAAGAACTAGAGGAAAAGTGCGCAAACGCTGCACACCAAAAAAATATGAAAATAAAGGAAAAAGAGAAACAGCATAAACTTAAGTTACAAAAGGCACAGGCTGCGCAAAACATACCAGCCCCGCCTAACAACCCTTTTCTAGGTACCGCATTTCATCACAGAAAATTCCCCACCTACAAGGCAGGCAATAATACAAAGGCCTTTTTAGCCAGTTTCAAAAGGACCTGTTTTGGGTACAGCCTCCCTAAAAACCAGTATATGGTGGAGCTAAGGCCACAGCTCAGTGAACCCTTAGCAAAGGTGGCAGCAAAAATGCCTCAGGCAAACATAAACAGTTATAAACTTTTTAAAAAACAGGCCCAAATCCAAATGGGAATAACGCCCAAGCTTGCCCGTCGGCGGTTCAGAGCCCTAAAGTAAAACCCGGACATGGCTTTTTCCCAACACGCCTACCACATTGTAAAAAATTGGGATGCCTGAATATCGGAAGCAAAGGCTAACTCTCATAAAGAGCTGTCTTTCCTAATGCAAATGGAGCAGTTCTTAGAGGGTGTTCCTGAGGAAATAAAAAGGTACATCCGAGATGGGAAACCCAAAACTGTAATCAAGGTGGGGAAGATTAAAACCAAATGGGTGGGGGTGTCAAAAAAAAACAAAAACGCCTACCCGAGGGAGTGGATCCCAAAAGGGACAACTCGGGACTACATCCTATCAGAGGGGGCAGCCCCAAAGCAATCTACATCCCAAGAAAAACCCCAGACACCTCATCATTCCACCCCACCAGTCTCCAGCAACCAGCCTTGGCCCAGTGACCAGTCAGCTGGGCAATGTTTTAAATGTGATAAGCTGGGGCATATTAAGGTCAACTGCCCCAAGAACACCAACCAAACACTGTGCATTACCCCAGAGTCACACACAAGGTGCGCAGGCCCAGATACCTCCCAAATACCCTCAGAGCAAAGGAAAACTGTAAGAGTGGGTGGAAAGAAGTTTACAGCGTGGAGGGACACTGGGGCTCAGATGTCACTTATCCACCGATCCTTAGTGGACCCCAAGTTAATCAACCCAGAGGTTAAAGTGACTATTCAACCCTTCAAGTCAAACTCTTTCGACTTACCTATAGCCAATTTACCTGTCCGGTACAAGGGCTGGTCAGAAACGTGAACTTTTGCAGTCTATAATAATTATCCCATTCCCATGCTGCTGGGGGATGATCTAGCCAATCATGTGAAGCTAACCAAGAGGGTGGAAATGGTCACCCGCAGCCAGGCTAAGCAAGCTTGCACACCTATCCCTGTTCATGAGCCTTGCACCAGGGGCCCAACTGGGTTACCAGAGACCCCAACAACAATGGTGGGGCCGAATTCCCTACCAACAACCGAAACAGCCGTGGAGGATCCAGTCCCAAAGACCCAGTCAAAGCCAGTCCCCAAACCGAAACCAGCAAAGCAACCAACACCCAAACAATCACCAGCGCTAAGCCCAGTGCTTGTAATCCCATCTACCACTCCAACCCCAGAGGGCAACCTCGAGCCGGCACTAACAGCAGCAGCTACACTAACCCAAAAGGCTCAGCTGAAGCCTAAAATGCAACCAGGTACACCAGCAAAGAGCGGTCCACCGCCAATGGAAACAGCCCCATCACCTATATCACTTCACAAGAAACCCAATCCAAGTCCACAACCCAGTAAGAAACTAATATCTCCAGCAACAAAGAACAGTTCCAGGCCAAACCGAAAGCAGACAAAAGCCTCCAGAAAGCTTGGATGGTGGCACAAAGCAACCCACCACCTCTCAGCTCTACCAATCAATCCCGGTTTGTGGTCAAAAATGAACTTTTATACACGAAAACTCTTTCTAGGGGACACCAAAAAAACTGGCAGCCTCAAAAACAGTTCGTAGTTCCAGCTAAGCACCGGGTAAAGCTCCTAAGCTTAGCCCATAATCACCCTAGTGGACATGCCGGGGTAAACAAAACCAAAGACCGTGTGGGAAAGTCATTCCACTGTGGGGGGATGGGCAAGAACATTGCTCATTATGTCCGGTCTTGTGAGGTGTGCCAAAAAGTGAAAAAAACCCAAAACCAGGTAAAGGCCCCTCTCCAGCCACTCCCCATAATTAAGGTTCCATTTCAGCAAGTAGCTGTGAATATTTTGGGTCCTTTCCCAAAAAAGACACCCAGAGGAAAGCAGTACATACTAACTTTCATGGATTTCACTACCCGGTGGCCAAAAACAGTAGCTCTAAGCAACACCAGGGCTAAAACTGTGTGTCATGCATTAACAAACATTTTTGCCAGGGTGGGTTGGCCCTTCAATATCCTTACAAATTCAAAAACCAATTTCCTGGCAGGGACCATAAAAAACCTGTGAAAAGCTCATGGGGTAAACCACTTGGTTGCCACCCCTTACCACCATCAAACAAATAACCTATTTCTTTCACTATAACTATAGCTTTCTATCAAGTAAGGTAGTCAGTAAGTTTACCTTCTTTTTATCACTTGAAGGGTTCTTAGGGGTGAGTGTTGGCTGGGTGCTTCTTAATATTGTAAGATTCAGCAAAAATATCAACAGTGGAAAAAAGTTGCCTTGGGGGAGAGGTTTGGGTTCTTGATTCTTTTGTTAATTATGGTAGATGCTGTTCTATTAATGGTTATAAGGAATTTATTCCTTTCTTTTTTTCTTTTATTAAAATCTTTCTTTTAAAAATCTAACTGCTTGTTTTCCATTGTGTAAAATCCTGGTTTTGGATCGGGCACGTCTCGGAGGATCAGGCGAGGCTTTTCTCTCAAGCTTCCCAGGGATGGAATAAGTTTGGGGGTTTTGTGAAAAAAAAGGGGGCTTCAAGTGGCCCATGTCCAGTAGTTTTTAAGACATTCTCACTTGATGGTGGCAGCATATCAGTTCCAGACACAGAAGAAGTTGTGTTCTGGGGAAAAACATTTTAACCCAAGCTGGTAAAATAAGCTTGGGGGAGGGGGGTTATTTCTTTTTTCATGCATGTCCCCACATCTGTACCCTAAAGTTCAGAGTGGGGAGGCAATCCTGACAGCAATACAAATAAATATGTCACCCTGTGCAACATTTTGGGGCAAATCTATAAAGAAAGTGTCACATGCTGCCATTATGAGCCTTCCCAATGTATGTAAACTGTGATGTTCTACTACCTGTGGCCTCATCAACAGGCTACAAATGGTGTGCGACATGCTCTTCACTTTACTGAAGTAACTGTCACTAAATTTAACAGCTAGCGCTGTTCAGAAAACAGAACTTCATCCCAAGGGAAATATTGATATTTTGACATTTATTTTCATCTAGAAATAGAACAAAATGTTGAAATATTTAGTAGTCTGGGGGAATGAAAACTCCCAAAAATTTAAGTTCAAAATGTCAAAACATAGAATTTCAGCATTTTCCATCAAAGTGACATTTTCATTTCAAACTGTTGACTTTTTTAAGTTGAAAAAGTTTGATATATCAGTTAAAAAATAAGTTTTGTTGAACTTTCCCATAAAAAAATCAAACATTTCCCAAAAATCAATATTTTCCTGGGGAAAATAATCAAATTTGATGAACTCCCATATTTCATCAGGAAAACTTTTCAGTTCAAAAATTAAAACCAGCTCTAGCACCAAACCTTACTTGAATATCTACAAAGAGGTGGAAAATAACATTAGGATTTTTAGTATGGCTGTAGACTCAGGCATAAGCAAGTTGGAGAGGAATCAAAATAATGTTTCTGTCATATTAGTATTGAAGTTCAATTCACATACATGTATGCATCAGTTCACGTCTGTCCTCACCAAGATAATACACACCTATACTCCTGCTGCTTGCATGAGGCAAGGCATAATATGTCTTTATTTTGCAGATAGTCACACAGCTCCCTATACATAGTTTCATAGACTCTAGAGCCTGAACTGTTCTTTGTTATGTCTTCTGACAAAATAGCGAAAGATCCATGTTTTTAGTTGGTCAGTATTTGCAAAAGTTATGCAATTGGCCTCAAGCATCTCTAAGGCATGACCCAATCCAAGACTTGCAAACACCTAAACAGTGGTAGATTGAAAAAGGAGAATCCATGCTGATTGCAGCCTGGGAAGTGTGGATGTGGGAATAGGAGGAGGTCTCAGCACTGGATCAGGCCTGCAGGGAGCTGGGGACAGGATCCAGGCATAGGAGCCTGGCCTTATGGTTCCCCACAAGAAACTCTCCCATGTAACAGAAAGAGGGCAAAGCAATACAGCCCCTTCCTTGCCTCGTAGCAAAGCAATACAGCCTCTTGCCTCACTACAGAGCGATATAGCCAATTGCCTCACAAGTAGCATCCCTCAAGCCACAGGGTTCCTCGTTTTGAGTCTCTTATCATAAGCTAGCTACTAAGTTTCCCAAATCTACTGCCAGGAATGTATTTAGCACCGTATTAGGGAGCAAATGAGTTGGGTCTCGGAAAGGGGGCACTTCGCACCATATTAGAGAGCAAAGGATGATTCAGAAGGTAAGGACAGGAAGCAAAAGGATGATTCAGAGAATAAGGTATGGGGCAGAAAACAAGGAAGGTCTGGGGATACTGTAACCATGATTCAGGGCTCACTCTGTTGGTCGTGAGATGGAGGGGAACGAGCGGTCTGGATGCTGTAACTAAATAAATCGCTTCTTACCATTCCACCCGGACTCATTCCTTATTGAACTTTGCAACAGGAAGATATGGCCACACCATTTGTTTGATACAGAAGGTACTGTCACTTCTGAAATCATGCCATTTCCTGCTATCTGCGATGTTATTTTCAGTCTATAAATTAGCCTATAGAATGAAGAGATGACTTAAAAAGGAAAGCCTATGGACTAAAGTTGGCATAGGCTTTATGAGTACTGTAGCTATTACATTTTTAACATGCAAAAAATAATACGGTGAAGACTTTAATTATCTCTCTTTGGGGTGCACTTGACTTTAACCCTCTACTGCAGCATGCTGTTTCTTGTTTACTAGGCAAGAGACAGCCCTCCTCTGCTTTCAGCAATGCAATTTCCAGTGAAACTGACTGAGAAGAACCAGTATGTCTTTAAAATTAGTGTCTTCTTATTTGCCTTTTCAGGTTCATTTATGTCAGTTGCCACCAGAGCAGAGTGCAATCTCTTTTTAATCATTTCTTCATTCCCCCTTGAATGGTCTCAGTATAGCCTGCTTGAAACTGAGATGAAAAATTCCACTTAATTTGGTTGCCTTTCATCAGCAACTTCACTTACTACGGAGCCACTCTATTAGACCACAGATGTCGAGGCCGCTCAAGACACTAGCTGTCAAAGTAACTCTCCCTAACCACCTGCTATTTACATATAAAACATGCCTCCCTGTTGAGACTAAAACTGTAAACACATTTTGGGGAGAAAACTGCTGGCTTAGGTTTTGAGGGAAACATTTTCTTTTGTTGCTTTCCTAGCATTGAAAAAAAAAAAATAAAAAAATCCTCCCTGTCAAAATGAATGCAACACTCTTCTTTTGGGGAATAATCTTCCAGTTTAAGCACAGCCAGAAAACAATGTAGACTTCACTTTACTTTAAATTGTTTGTCCATTACCTTACTCCCCATAGCAACTGTTAAGCACATGCAAATCACAAAGCCCATTTGACTATCAGTGTGCAAGGCTGTGACTTCATGTCTTGCCCTGAGGAGAGAAGCAGTCACAGTTTCTTCCCTTGGTTCAGGAAGGAAGTAATTAGCTACTACTGTCTTTTACTAGACACAGATTTCTTCTGCCTCTCTGCTAGGTCAGCTGTGCTGGATGGTGCCTGGGAATGTGGGACCAAGGCTCTTGCAACCCCTCACCCTTCTTTACCCAGCTGTCAGGAGACTGGGCCCCAGAGCAGCAGTGCATATATGGATTGGTGTGCTAGTTGGGCCTACAAATTTACCTTGTTTGTAAGTTCAGTTGCAAAAAGCATATGAAGGTTCATACAGTGTTACAATAACCGATAATGACAAATGATAATAGAAAGAAGTCAAGTTGCTTTAAATAATAAATGTTATAAACAGGTGCCAAAGAACCAGAGAGACTAAATTAGTCCAAACAAAAAGGCCACGTTGATATAATTCAAGGACTATACTGAAATCATGCTTGGTAAAAACAGAAGATATGGAACCAGAATTAATGAAATTAATGAACCAAATATGGTGTGTTGGATATTAGGCCCAAGCAGTGAATGAAATAATGAGGCGATGGGCTATTCCGCCCACCATTTCCTTAAAAAGATACTTTGGAAAGAACAGAAGGAAGAGCAGATGGAGTCTGCAGGAGTGAATTTTACATCATGGCTGCCACCTGCACTGTCTCCTGAGACTCTGGGCCTTTGTACTAATTCCGAGAAATGGCTTGATCTCTATACATTTCGATTCGTGGCATCTAAGAACTAACAATTAGACATTAAGGAAAATGGCAGTAAGTTAGAAAAACATAGTGGTGCCCAAATGGAAAAATAAATGAGATAAGCATCAAAATATTGCTTCAACCTATAAAGTTGGCAGAGATGTCTAATTTTTTGTAACTTCATGCTATCTTGTATATCCTCTGCCCCAGTGCGGATAAGAATCGACTGAGCTGAAAATGTGAGCTGCTAAATCAAAATGAGAAAATAATGTAAAAAGACAGTCAGTAATTTAAAATCATTAATTTCGAAAGTGGAATGTTGTGCATATAGTTTGAAGATTTCTTCCCTGTTATCCACCTCTGCTTCATTACAGAGAAACAAGAAGGGCAGCCTGAGGATAGGCAAAGGCAGCAGGTCCTATCCCTTGCCAATGATGAGTGGCCATTACAGACTGCAGTCTGCCCCAGTGAGTGGGGGCTAGATGATGACTAGCAGTAGCCACTGAGGCAAGGTGGGCTTAGAGGGTTGAGGGTTCTCTTGGGAGGGGAGAACCAGAGAACCAGAGTGTCGGGGTACTGCTCGGGCAGAACCCTGAGGTTAAGGGCACGGGATCTGGGAGGAACGTGGGGCCAGCGGTAGGCAAGATACTGGCCAGCAGAGGGTACTCCAAAGGCTGGAAAGAGCTAATTCCCAGATGACCAGTGGGAGGCCCCTGGGCCAGTGTGTCGTCGACCTCACTACAGTAACATACTTAAAAACTCCTATTAACCATTCATTAACTGTTTATAAATTATCTGAAAATGGAATCTCAGTAGAGGATGTGACCAAAGGAATACTAACCCACTACTGTTTGGATTTGTAATTTTTGTTTAGTGTTAAATATACCTCCACCGAAAAATTGGTTCAGATAATTTTTTGTAACTTGACATTTGGAGGCTCACTATAGATGAGTCATGTATATTGCCATTTCTGTTGCATTTCTTTTAAAGAACATTTGCTTGAAGATATTATTAACCAATAATTAGCCCCATGCTTGTTACATTTTTATGCATTTACCTTTCTATTTCTTTGATGGCGCTTAGATTGTGGAAGAGGAATGATCTCTACTGCTATCCTTCTTGCGCTACTGACCTCCAAGACATTTGTAATGGAACATTCTTCTACTTTGCAATAATTCCCACTAGAAATAATTGAGCAGGGACAATTATTTGCCATAATCGCTTTTTTTTTTTTGCCAGAGCCCTGTGAACTTGAATAATTGAGACATCAGTGCTGGAGGACATAAATTATTTTTTGCATCATAAAAAATCCTCTGTAGAATTTTGCCCTGGTTTACAAACATTGCAACCTTACTGAAATCTGAATACACCATTGCCTGTGTAAGCTTATACCAATGCTTACTATCACACTCATTACATTGTAGCACTATCCTCAGATGTGAAATATCCTTTGTTAGCACATGAACTGGGACCTTTTCCCCATCTTTAGACACTGTGGGTGGCAGATTTTGAAAAAAAAAGAAAGTCTTAACCTAGAGCTCGTTGCATAAAATAATGAAACCAATTATTCACATACAATGTAAATAATTCATTCAACTCTATCACCTATCATCCTGATTCTCTGTTTACATCAACCAGTGTAAATCAAGATTATACTCACGGAAGTCAATGGAGATGCATAGGTGAAAACTGATTTAAATGAGAGAATTACACCCTATGGTGTGAAACACACATGGGTTGATCCTGCATCATTGAAATCCATGGGAGTTTTGTCATTGACATCGATGGTAACAGGAATAGTCCTGTTGGGAACACACAGCTTGGTGTCCCATATACATATGTATAAAAACTGCTATTGAAACAACTGCACATTTTTGAATGCTCCATGAAACACAAACCCTACTGCTTTGCTGTTTTTTCTTTTAGGAAAACAGTTTCATTTCCATCAGTCTCTTAGTCAGTGGGACCAGATATGTACTTGAAGAAGGTAGAAGCCAAACTACACTGTGAATTTATACTTTCATGATTTCTCAGATTTGATTATGAAATTTGGATCTCTCAACCTAATTTGCAGCTCTCATTCTAATCTGTTTTGCAGTGGCTTAAAATGTTAGACAATCTGACTCTGAGCTCTGTTTTTTTAGCAATTCACATACACGCTTAGGGATAATTTTCAAAGGTATTTGGGTACCTAAAGATGCAGATAGTGGATCAAAAGTATGTAAGGAGGCCAAGTGCCTAGCTCCCACTGATTTCAATGGTCGTTGGATGTCTAGTCTAATTTCCAAAGCACCTGGTCTAACCAAAGTGCTTTTTAAAATCCCAGTAGGTGCTTATTTTGATCTATACATTTCCAAATACTATTGAAAATCAGGCCTTTGGAATTCTACTTGAGGTAGCTGCAGGTTTTCTCTTGAGGTCCATATTGAGGTTTTTACTCAAACCATACCTAAGCCAACATCCATTGAAATACAGATCCAAGTCAAAACTAAGTAAGGATTACAAGATTTAGCCTTTTATTTGCTGGCTGAATACAGAAACCCATTTTACATTTGCACAGAAATAACTATTTTGTTTGCAACCATATTCTTCTTTTAGAAAGCAAAAGCTGTGGAATGTATCTGTTGATTTACGAATGGAGAAAGGAAAAGCAAATACGTGTGTTAGAGCCAACACTGGGTGGGAGGCTTCCTTGCAGCAACTCTTAGCAGAGGAGAATTTAAATGCTGTCAGTTTAATGTTAAGAATACTGGAGACTGCATTTAGGTGAAAATCTGAAGGCAGGAAAGATGTTTCCTTGTGGAAATGCTTTGTGGAATATGACTGACTATGGATATACTTTTTGACTTGTACTAAACATGACTATCCCTAGAATAACCACAATAGTGTGCCATACAACTGCAATATATGTGGAAACATGGCTCTGATTCACCCTCCGTTACTACAGTTTTATGCTGGTGTAACTCCATTGAAATCACTGATGTGATGAAGTTACATTGCCGTAAAATGGAGAGGAATGCAGTGGACTCAGGTCCATAGTGTTTAGCCCTTACACATGAAAATAATGGATGATAATAGAGCTATGCTGATTTAAATATCTGAGGACCTAGTCCTCAAAGTCTTGACATTCCTCTTTAGCTCCCCAATTCAGCAAAGCATTTAGGAACATGTTTAAGTCATACTGTAGTCCATCTTTCCTGAATGGGGATGGACTGTTGAATTGGGGCCTAGCTTAGGAGAAACTTTAATTAACCTTGATACAGTCTTCTCTGAAATTTAAGAATTATAGTGTCAGTGCTGCACTGTTTGGGACCAATTCTCTCCCACTGGTTTCATGCTATTGTAATGTATTTTACTGAGTTCAATAGATTTCCTCCTGATTTACACCACTTTGAGTAAGAAGAGAAAATAGCCTTATAATGTCTTATAATATGAAGTTGAAAAACATGGTTGGCTCAAAAACAATTTCTTCATCATTCAGTGAATTCTGTTTGAGTTAACATGTATATCGTAGGCTTATTTCTGCTTGAATGACAGATGGGCAAACACATATAACAGCAACACTACTCACAGTTGTGGCTAAAAATATGAGGACTGAATGTATTCTGTAAATTTGGAGACATGGAGTGTAGAAACCTTGTGTGGCTTTACTGAACAGCCCATTATGGAACTGGAAAAAAGGGCGTGGTGATGGAGAAAATGGACAGATTCAGCAAAAAATCAAGAGGTTCCATTGGGTTGAGGCAAAAGTGGGAAATCAGGTGGAAGTGAATAAGGTAATTGAAAAGTGCACTCTGACATGCACTCTTTCTGAACTAAAGGATTCCTGCTGGCCATTTAGGTGCATTTACATCTCAAATCTTTACGCTATTTGCTGAGAGACTGTGCTCCTTCCCCCATCTCTCTGAGAAATCCAATAGGAGTTTATGATAAGTGTGAAGTAGCCTAGAATTAGTGTTTACCTGTAAGGGGTTAAGCTAAAGGTAACCTGAGAGGTGGACAACTGACCAATGAGAAATTCCTCAGGAGACAAAAGATTTTAAGTTTCAGTTTCTCTCCGGGTCTCTGTTCTGTTCACCTTGGCTATGGGATGAACACAGCTATGTCTTTCACTGTAACTATAGATTCTATCAAGTACTGTAGTCAGTAAGTTTACCTTCTTTTTATCACTTGGAGGGTTCTCAGTGGTGAGTGTTGGCTGGGTGCTTCTTGAGATTGTAAGATTCAGCAGAGATCTCAACAGTGGGAGAAAGTTGCCTCGGGGGAGAGGTTTGGTTTCTGAATCCTTTTGCTGATTAGGGTAGATGCTGTTCTATTGCTGGTTATAAGGGATTTCTTTCTTTCTTTTTTTCTTTTATTAAAATCTTTCTTTTAAGAAGCTGACTTCTTGTTTTCCATTGTGTAAGATCCTGGTTTTGGATTGGGCACATCTCGCAGGAGCAGGCGAGGTTTTTTTTTTTCTCTCAAGCTTCCCAAGGAAGGAAGAAGTTTGGGGGGTTAGTGGAAAGGGAAAGAAGGGTCCCAAACTACCCTAGACCTAGTTTGGTGGTGGCAGTGTACCAGGTCCAGATACAGAAGAAGTTGTGTTCTGGGGAAAAACATTTTAACCCAAGCTGGTAAAATAAGCTTGGGGAGGGGATGTATTTCTTTTTTCATGCGGGTCCCCACATCTGTACCCTAGAGTTCAGAGTGGGGAGGCAATCCTGACAGAGCTATACATGACATTGCTTAAAATAGTTTTCTAAATATTGATTTAAATGCAGGGGATATTTCCAATGATAATCTCTTTAGCAGTAACCTTCCTTAAACTGTAAGCCCTTCTGCCTAACACTGCTGGTGAATATCCAGTTATTCATAGTAGCACACCACCTCTGTTGCAAGACTTCAGAAGATGTCTTTTTCTTCTTCTTCTTTTTTTTTTAAAGCCAGCTTTTAGATCCCTGCTGCTAAATAGGCTTTATTGTCAGTATAGCCAAAGACAACTTCACCCCTCAGCACGGCAGCTACTATGCTCCATCAAAACCTGAAACCAGACTTTGGTTTTGCACCAAGACAATTTTGCCCCCATTTTAAAATTTTCTTTTATTCTCTGTGTCTTACATTGTAGGTTTGGGGGGTGGAGGGTTGAGCATGACAGTATCTGTGCTATTGAGAATTTAATGACAGGGATGCTCTTTTATACTATTTTTGTATGTCTCTCAATGTTAAAATTATCTAGTATTTGTCTAATATTCTTTGCTATTTAATTAAGTAAGCTATTTCCCTCTTTCTTACAGCAGTGTAAGACTCAAAAATGATATCAATCCACACAATCGTTTTGTTGGTAATCTTTTTTTCCTGACTTGGATGACTGGTGTAATCTTAGTATTCCTGTATTTGTATTGGCCTAAGTATTATGAGAACTGTTTGCCTAATATTTTACTGACTCCCTTTGGTTTAATATTTTTTGTGTTTGCTGTGTCACTTTACAGTAGCACGTAAGGCCACAAATTAAGATTGGGGTAAAATTGTCAAGATGCACGTAAATGATTTAGCAGCCTGTCTCCTTTTCAGTGGCACTAAGTTCGATCAATGGGGCTTTGGTGCCAAAGTCAGTTTTGGAAATGGGACTTGTGACAGTCTGTAGCTTGTAGGGTATATTTATAACTAAACAAACTCAAGTGTGTATGTGTGTGTTTGTGGAGAGGAGGAAAGGCCCACAATCCATTCAATTCCAAGTGTCACAGCCTTCACAGATTAAAATACAGAGATCTCGCTGGGGAGCGGAGATGTAAAGGGGAGTTGAATTGCCAGATAAGACTTCGCTGCTTGCTCTGCTTGAGAATTCATATAGGCAAAAAACAATGGCTGCATGCATCTTGTAAGTTTAAAAAGATGACAAAGTCCCTCAAGGTGTGGGGGTAGGAGCAATGCTGGCAAATGAACAGCTCAAACATAACCTGACAGTGATCCAAGTGATAGCAGACGCACCCAGATCTTATGCCCTATTTCTTCCTTCACCACAGGCTGGGTTAAACACAAGACACGATAAAATTTTAGCGAACGTGTTGAGGAAGTCTGGATGAGCTCTCCCCTGACATCTAGTGGTGAGCTGAGGAAAAAGACTTCAGAAGCTGATCTCGTTTGCATGAACACACCTACTCTGCGTAGGTGCTCAGCATGATGGGACTGCTTGCCTGAATGATCACTTGTGGCTGGTGCTGGATCCCCAGTCTCCTTGTTATTGGGGAAGGCGTAACAAAGGATTGTTATCCTTGTTGTGTGAACTGAGGATGGCAGAACTGTACCTGGCATACCCCAATGGAGGGACTTGCCCTTAACTGAACAGCACTCGCTAGGCAGGGAATATAGGTTCCAAAACCCAATGAGTTGAGAAAGGGGATAGGTATTTGTACCTGATAGTGTGGGCCCTTTTTAAGGGTCCTAGAAACCATTTGACCTGTCCTCTCTCCCTGGTATAATAAAAAAGCTAATTTAGACTCAATTGAGAGTCTTGTTACCTGCTGCAGAGCTGAAATTGCAGATACCTAGGTCTAAATAGGTCTACTCTGGGACAGTGTCTCTACTGTAAGAGACTGCCCAGGGTGCACCAGTAGTGAGGCTCCCTCACTCACAGCTGAAATCACTGAGAGCTCTCTTAAGTGTGCTGGGACCCTGAAAACATCTTGGTGTGCTGGTGGAGAGGTGTGGCTAGTGGCCTGCAGAGAAGCTGGTGGAGCACAGCCCTGCAGAGGTGTGCCAATCAGCTGTTGGGGTGACAGGTGAGTGCCCGAGCAGTGCAGCATGTAAGTCGCCTTCCACACAGGGTGAGAGGTGAGCTTTGCAGATGAACCTCTGAACTTTGGGGCTACACTGGCCAAGGACAGCAACTGTGAGTGGGGTACAGGAGGGAAAAGGACACTGCCAAACTTGCTTGCGGGTGGGTCTTTTGCTTATGGTTTGTGTTTATGAACCCTAGTTGTGGTGTTTTCCCAAATTAATGCTGAGTTAATTCCCTCCTTTTATTAAAAGGTTTTGCTACACTTAGGCCCAGGCTGCACTGGCGGGAGGGTCGACCACGGCGACTCCCCCATCGACTCCGCTTACTCTTCTTGCGGAGCTGGAGTTCTGGAGTTGATAGGAGCACTTTTGGGGATTGATTTATCGCATCTAGGAGAGATGCGATAAATCAATCCCTGATGTATCAAAACTACCCACTGATTCAGTGGGTAGTGTAGCCCTACCCTTAGACTCTGTGTTTGCGAGAGGGGAAGTATTGCTTCTTAGAGGTATCCAGAAGATGGTGTGTAATTGTCCCAGGTCACTGGGTGGGGCCTCGAGCTGGTTTTGTGTTGTGTTGTTGAAAAGGAACCCCTAGGTACTGAACCCAGCCCTTGTTGCTGGCTCCACTTGGCAGAAGGGCTACATTTACAATATTTCTAGCAATGGCAACGTTTTCTGCTGAATCATTTATTTACATCTTTATTGGCAAACCCATTATCACTCAGTGGATGCAAACTTCTGCATTGTTGTACCAAGATATTTCCAAACAAGAACTCAATGAGAACCTCCTAATAGCATCCTCATCACTTCATTTGAAAGCCTTCATACCCAAATGCCATGTAATTAACCTTCTAGTGGATTGTGTGATGATCATTTGCAGATAGAAAATGGGCCTTGCTCTTGCCTTCTGCATCTTAATGCATTTCATCCAAAAGGACTAAGCCTATGCAATTAACAGTTTTGGGGGTGATATTAAGATACAGTTCCATGAAATGAGGTGATATTTTCAAAAGTATATGGTCCTTATTGCTCAGGCACTTTCAGTGCACCAAACTTGTGCATGTGCAAACCTCAAAATGCACACAGACTGAAATATGTGCATGAAAGCAACTGAATATGAGTGCCTCTCAGTGCTTGTGTGTGTGTGATAGGTGCATAAAAAAATGTGCATTTGAAAATTGGACCCTAAATGCCCTTTTTTTTTTTGTTCTATTGTAGGGAAGGGACAAGTTCTTTTTTATTTTCTGATTTGACAGGTAATAGATATTAGCTGGTTCCTTCAGTAAATATGAATCTGGACAGCCAATGATGTCATGATCTTCTATTACCTACTAACAGATCATTAGATGGTTCACAGAGGGCATAAGATCTGTTGCTACTAATGGATAAATGAGGCCACCAAACCATGACAAATAATAGGCAGGGATTTCACATGACCCCTGTTGAGCTATATTTCACTTATTCCTTATGAGTGTGGTTCCATCAAACAGCTCATTTTCCTTCTCTTCTAGTTTTGGATAAATTTGTCATTTGCCCATTGTATCTATGCTGGGGAGTATGGAAGCATATGGCTCACCCCTGCACACTCACTCCTCCTCCTTTGTGCCTGTGCAGATGGGTGGGCATTTCCAGCACTTTGCCTCTGCCTTTTGGTTCATTAGCTAGCACAGCTGATGTGTGATAGTGGGGGAAATAATCTACACGGGGCTGCACTTTTCTAGGAGTAGGTGAAGGGAGGGACTTGTGAATCAGAGAGTCGCAGTTCCCGCATTGGTCCGTCCTTCCCCCAGTAGTAAGGGGAAAACCAGGGAAGGAGTTATGAGTCTGAGTCCAAATTCTCTCCCCATCATCTCTCTGACCAGTTCTTAAGAAAGTGCAGCCCCAGAATGTAAAGATGCAATTGATCCCTGAGTTTTAAATACTAAATGGGCATCAATTTAAGTGTTTCACCTGCAAAATCCTATGGAAAATTGGGAGCCTGACCACAACTTTTACATTCCATTCTATGTGTGTGTTCTAAAGTCATACAGTATTTCCAAATACTGTACATTTAAACATACCATTTT
The DNA here is from genome assembly GCA_007922305.1 of Dermatemys mawii. Lineage (NCBI taxonomy): Eukaryota > Metazoa > Chordata > Testudines > Dermatemydidae > Dermatemys > Dermatemys mawii. Next base: position 9,529,320 of record ML677377.1, read on the forward strand.
GAATGCCATTCTTACTGACTGCTCTTGCACCATCTTAAAATGGTTATTGTCTGCTGATAACATGCACCTTTGGTTGCTGAACTAGTTTGGAACAATATTTATAACTAGAAGAGAATTCTGGAATAAATGTAGCTTTAAAACAGCCCATTTTGCACATTAATGCTTTAATCAATGTCATACAAGGAATGCAGTATAATGAATATATTGGGAGCCATAAGCCAAGTTTTGCTTCCTGTACTTGACATGACTCTGGTCCTTTAACTTTTAAAACACTTCCCCAATTAAAGCTATTCAGGGCCCAAAGGCTCTCCACAGCTGCTGCAAATTGATTTCTCCCATGATGACCAAAACATGTGAGGAAATATAACAGCTTTTTCTTTAAATCTGGTTTTATCTCTTTGGACTTTGTTCATGTTTTAAAGGTAATCTGAAAAGTTGCATTTCCCTTTCCTATACACTCCTCCCATCCCCAATTGGTTGAAAATGTTTCTTTTTAGAGGCCATCTTATCCAAGTTTAATCCTTACAAATGTCCCACGCAAGACCTGAGAAATCTAAAGCATGAACAAGGAGGCCTAACAAATTATGGGGAAATATAGTTAAGCTTTAGGAATGCAGCAATGTATGCTGGTAAATTGTTTACGTTCAGATAGTTGTACATTTCTGTAACTTGGGTATTAGTAAGGAGGAGAGCTAGTAGAAGTATTCATTATGGGAGAAATTGGCTACTACTCATTGCAACTACTCAAGGCCTATACATTTAAGTCCTATTAACTGCAAATCTCATTTAGATTTAACTGATACATAGGCTGGCCATCTGCACAGATATTATTTTCACCCTCCAAATAATATTTCTTATTAATTTAACTCTGGCTTTGGGATAGATCATTCTTGAAAGTTTTTTTGTATGCATGTATTCTAAAGTACTTGCCAAATTATTTAGACCATTATTTGTGTGGCATAGATGGTCACTTAAATCACATGGTTAGGTTTTAGTTCTCTCATTTTTGACTAACATTTTTTAAATAGTAGAATACAACAATGATGGCAAATAAATAATGCACTTTATGTATGGATATTTGAAGAAGTAATCATTCATGCAAAAGCAGGTATTCATTGAGCATTTTCCCAGTTACCTATCATTTATCTAAATACCTATAAAATTAATAACAAGACTTAATGAATTATAGTGAACTTTTATTGGTTGAAATATTCACAAATCACAGTTTTGTTTTAGGGCTGTTTTTATTTTTACACTACTTGACCAGTACTTTTACATAGCTTTAGCCTTATGTCTTAGGATTCTGATTCACAGAAGTAATCTCATCCATGTAAATATATTCAATGAAATCCACTTACCATACAGAATGTTTCAAAATTAATTGCACTTGGGCCTTCTTAGAAGAAGGCTTTAGCTGTGTTTGAGGACTTTTTTTCTACTCTTTTTTGAATACTAACCCTGATTCATCACAGCTTAATTCTTGACTTACAAGGCTGGGGAAGCAACTGTTTTTTTTCCAGACATGTTGCAGTTCTGAGCAAGGTTAGGCAGAAGCATTTCTTCAGAGCAATGTAAATACAGGAGTGACAGACATTTAGATTTTCCTTACTGGAAATCTCTGCAACAAAGCTATTTGGTGCTTTTACAAAATCTTTTGGCTGCATACAGTCAAAGCCATCTGTTTGGATGGTTTTCCTCCCCTTCAAAATAGTCCATTTTCATTAGGATATGTGTAATAGCCTGTTTTAAATAAGGATATGGCCATAATAATTGTACACTTCATTCTGCACTTCATTTTGTGCCACATTCCTCCTTACATTTCATCACAGAAAGTGACACATGACACATCCACAGAGGATGACAGAAGGTCTGTGGATATTTCTAGCTGCCTCAAAGCAGCTGAACTGAAGAGGTCCTAGTTTGATACATGAAAAGTTAGTGCCAGGGGAGCTTCAGGACAAGTTCAAAATACCCTGAAGTCTTATGTGAGCAAAGTGGGACAAAGTGTATTCCATAGTTATTACGAATCTTTTAGAAATATAAATAGTGCCCATAAACCTAGAAAGATGGAGGAAGGAAGAATGACAAACAGCAGTTGACAAAATCATATTTAGGCCCTAATTCAGGAGAGCAATAAGGATGGGCTTACATCACAGTGGGACTCAAGGATGTGCTTAAAGTTAAGCAATTGCTTATGCACCCTTCCCTGAATAGATTTGCTTTCCTGAATTGAGGTCTTAGTGAGTCATTGTAAGAGAGACTGATGTTTTACAGGATATATACAGATACATCCAAAGTGCAAACATAATTATACTTCCAGAAAGAACAAATCCCACACTTCATAAATATATAATCATGCAACAAAGTTTACAAGTATCTTATCTACACATAATGATTGAAACAATCTCTGTGAAAACTCCTGAATTCCTAATTTAAAAGCAAACAGGAATAAATGTTAGAGCAATTTATTAATTACAAAAAAGGCAAGTGACCCACAGTAACTAACCCCTGTCTCTCTAATAACTGAATTATTTGCAATAGTTCATTTTCACCCAAACACTGGATTTCTCATCGCTTCTCCCTAATGTTTTTAAATCCCTTTTGTTTTTCTTGGAAAAATTTCAAATTCTGCTGGTTTGGACAATATAACTCATTTTAGTCTGCCTTCAAATAAATAGTGTCACCATCGGGACTAGTGCCACCAAGCTATGTAAATCTAGCAAGGTTCAGTCCAGCCATTTTCTTATAGCAACATAGATCTGAGGTCCATTGTGCATCCATTCAGAACACTTTATTTACTGGAAAACTTATGAATTCAGAAGTTAATTTACATGACCAGACCATCAAATAACTGTTTTGCTCATCAGTATTCAAAAGGACACCTCACAATGGGCCAAATCTTCATTTATGCCAATTTACACCAGCTGGGAAACTGTCCCATTGGTTCGCTGAAGTGCAGTAGTTTCCCTTAAATCCATTATCATTTCTGGAGGATCACATATGCCCAACTATCCTGCCACCATGTGTTTGTCTTGACAAATCATGTGGTGGCTGTGAATCCTTGAACTGACAATCCATTCGTATGGTAAGCATAGAAAGTGTAGATCTGATCATCCTGTTTATCTTGCCATCTAGTCTTGACTATTAGTCCTCTGTCTCAGCCATTAAAACTTTTCTCCTCCTGTAATTCTGGGGAACCTCCACCTTTCACTATCTGGTGTATTTGAAATACTAATGTCTAACTTCTGAATAATAGTTTTGTTCAGACTCACTAGGCTGATGTTAAATCAGTTCAGTTATATGATCATTACATTATTACAGATGTACATTCAATGAAAATTTTGAAATTGGAGTGAAGTAAACACTAGCTAAAAGGGTGACTAGATAAAACAGTGATTTACATCTGTTATCAGTAACACCATTACTTTTTTTTAAATGGTGCATGTTTTAATTTATTTCATTTAATTGTCAGCATTGAGCTGCTATTGGTTCATTAAAAACCTTGCCAACTGAAATAGCAACAGCATAATTACTTGTAGAGGAACTTTACTATGTATGGTGTCCATTAATAAGAGTATATTAGTCTTGGAATCTTTATCAATTAGTATATTTTATCATAAAAGTTAGGTTGTTGAACAGAAGCATGGTGGAAAATGAGTTTCATCCTGGTTCTGACCTCAAGGTCTTAGGATCAAACTGTCTGGAACAGGATCAAATGATAGCTATAATAGCCAGGGTTTCCAAGGTCTTGTTTAGACCTTCTGATAGGATGAACTTCATCTACTACAAATGGTCGACACAAGGTGCTATGCATTACTTAAGCCTCATCTTGTTAACTGTATTTTCAAAAGTGGGCTTTAATTGTGGGTGCCTTTGTTTCTAAGTGACCAGCTTTAGATCCTCTGGGCCTGAAAGGTGCCAAACTTTGGAATTTTGGGGCCTGATCTCTTTTTTGAAAACCAGACTCAAGATGTCTCCAGGTGGATACCCAGAAATTGAGGCTCCCAAAATTAGACGCCACTTTGGGCCTTAAACCCTAGGGATAAACTAGTTCATCTATTTCTGTAAATTCACTTTCTCAACAGATCTTCAATTCCTTAGTGCCTAGAAGGAAAAATTGCCTGTGAGGTTGAAGTTACAGCTATAACTACAGATATACATGATGGAGAAATAATAATAATAAAATGCCAATTTAGAATAGATACTTACAGAAAGTATTCTCTTAAATAATGCCAGGGATCATCAGAACATTTTACAAAAGGAAAGAAGCCTTCCATACATGCTTCACATAACATCAGTTGGAATCTCTGCCTTAAAACACCTGCCTGTGGCAAAACATCAGAAATGAACTGAGTCAATTAAAATGAGTTTCAAAAGCTCATTTGTCGAGAATTTCAAGGATAGCTTTCTCCAGAAGCCAGCAAACAGCAGCCAGTATAGTGACTATCACCCTGTGATACACCAAGTGTCTTGGCCACACTCCAGTGAGGGGCAAGGACAGTGGGCATATCACAGAATGGAAGCAAGCACTTTAGCTGCTGTTTTTCCATGTGTAACTTTTAATAAATCAGTCCAGCATAATGTCAGCTGCACATTGGCTGCTGTGAATGCTCTGCTGTTTTGAGGTCCATACAGAACAATTTTTTCTGTTAATAAAAGTGTTTGGAGAATCACGTTTAAACATCTAGAAGCAAGTTATTAAACTCAGTTGCTGTTTTTCTAAGAACTGAAACAAACTGGATATACTGGAAAGACTATCATTGGCTTTCACTGAATGTCACACCTAAGCCTCCCAAGTGGTACATCAATTGGCAACAAACTTAACCAACAAAATTAGTTGAAATTTGTACACCAGTTATTTGTACTTGCACCCACACAGCCTTCCATTAGTCAGTTACTACACAGTTCATTCAAATATTTGTAGCAACATTTGCTTTTGAAAAATGCCTTTTTTCACCCTCCAAAACCTAAGTTTTGGGCCTAAACTATTTGTTTGGGCCCATTGAGAGTGATTGCTCTTTGAGGAAGTGAAAGTTAAAAAGAGAAGGGAGGTAGAGTTCCTTTCATTTTGGATCAGAGATGGATATTGTGGTGCTGTAAAGTTGGTAATGTGTTTGGATGACTATGATAGTTATGCTGATGATTTATTAATTTATTATTTTCTATGACGGTTAGTGCAATGTTGCCAATTACAGATTACTCATATAAACAATAGCTGACACTGCATCACTAGGATACTGATCAATATGGGAAATGTTAAATATTTACATCTGGATACTACTCCAAGAAAGCAGGTGGCCAATAAAATAAGGTTTCTGGACATCAGTCTGTGGCCAGCTGGACAGTAGAGCTTTTGGTCTGGATTTGTATTTACAGTAAGATCTGTTTATATATCTCTGGCAGTGTAAAGGGATCTGGAAGTGGGAGTAAATTCTCACCTTATGGCCCTTTTACGTGATCAGAGTGGTGTAAGGGGCCTATGTGAAAAAAAAATTCTGACCATATTAAAAAAAACATTATAAGTCAACTGATTCCAATACTGAGCCTAAGCAACTTGGCAAATATATGGAAAAGAAAGGGAATTGCCTGCTATATGGTACTGATTGGCTTTGCAGCTGGTTTGCAGACTATTGTTCCCCTTATGCATCCCTGTCAGGGTGGAGAACCAGAAGACCTGCATAGTGAGGGAGGCTGCACACTATCTCATGTAGACTCTTGAGAAGTCAGCTAAATTCCACAGGGTAATGTACTCCTGCTTCTCACTCAGCAGTCCAGTGGGACCTAAAGAGTGAAAGAGTTCAGTTCCTTGGGGGGTTGGCATGACAAAGATATGGGGGAGAGTGGGCAAGTGGAGGTTGCCACATTGGAAAGTAAGAAATAATGATGTACAGTTGAGCCTTCTTACCTGTCCCATGATTCTAGGGGAGATACATATTAAACCCCCTTCCATCCCAGAAGCTGGAAAGGAAGGGAGGAGGAAGTAGGTGTGAGGAAGAGCCAGTCAGCTAGTGAACATCCCATGCCAACAACCAGTAGGCAGCACAGTCACAATCCCCGATCACTCCCTCCCGTAATGTAGCAGGAAGTTCTTTCATGGGATCCGTACAGGGGAGGAGTGTGAGTAGCTGAGAAGTGCTACAAGGTGTCCTTTGTGCGGTTTTTTTAATTTATTTATTAAACTGAGAAGTGGCAGAGTCATGTATGAATTTCTGTTCTACAGGAATCTGCCATATGAAGGAAGCTATGATTATATACTATTCTCTTCCCAAGTACTTGCAACATTGTCTGAAACCGCTGGCATCCTTGAGTGGTAGCATTTCTCCTCCTTCATTATTTTGCAGTGTGTGACATTCAAAACATTCTAATTGGTACAGTAAAAGGAAATGTGTCTTGTATCTATGTAATTTTAAAGGGTTAAAGAAAGCCGCAATTTTGTTTTATCCTACTTGAAACTCTCTGTATATCAATAGCAGGCATTTTGCATAACACATTGTTAAGTGGAAAGCAGAACATAACTAGGCTTCAAACCTGTTTCATTGTGTGCAAGATCATTAAGACACAATGGGTGAGTCAAAACCATGAATTTACCTTAAAAGGATTTATAGTCTATAAGGTTGCAACTGTATTTCTGAGGTCCAGTGCAAGGTAGGATTCAGCAAAACAATATTCAAGCCAGGTGAAAACTGGTATTCATTGTTATTGGTGTTGATAAGACATGATTGTTAGGCTATCCTTGCTACCTGGCAATTTAAGGGGATGCAAAATGAAACATACAATCTGCTCTCATTTGGAGAAAATATAAACAACAGAAAATGCACAAAGAACATGATGCCTGTTGGGAATGGCACACTCAGATTGCAGAGGTTTATTTTCGTTACTTTTGTGATGCTGCATCAAAAAGGAAGTTGACCATCTACACTGGTATTATCACCACTGTTACACAGTTGTGCTAAATCAGGAATTGACAACTTTTGGCATGCGGCCCACCAGATAAGTCCCCTGGAGGGCTGGGATGGTTTGTTTACCTGCCAGGTCTGCAGGCTCAGCCAATCGCAGCTCCCACTGGCTGTGGTCTGCTACTCCAGGCCAATGGGATCTGTGGGAAGCAGCACAGGCTGAGGGATTTGCTGGCCGCTGCTACCTGCAGCCCCCATTGGCCTAAAGCGGCAAACCATGGCCAGTGGGAGCTATGATTGGCCAAACCTGTGGATACGGCAGGTAAACAAACCAGCCCAGCCCACCAGGGGGCTTTCCCTGGAGGACCACATGCCAAAAGTTGCCAATTCCTGTGCTAAACCTTGCACAAATATGCCATGTAAGATATCAACAGAAAAGTTGTGATCTGTTGAAAGGTGTTATCTTGTTGAACTGTGTATATCATCATTGGGTATGAAATTTTGAAATATTTACTAAATGTTTGTTACTGAGCATGAGTTCCTGAGTAACATCCAAAAGACAGATTTATATTTAGCTATCCAGCCATGTGTTGATGCACCATTAATGTGAATCAAGTCTTTCAGTAGGCCCCTCCCAAAAATGCCTCAAAGAGCACAGGAACAATAGATGCCCATAACTTAGTAAGGCATGCAAGTCATGTGAACCAGGACTCCATGTTTGAGCCAGTTTTTTTTCCATGCACATGGACTGAGGATATAAATAGGAGACAGTGATGTCACCTCCTTGCCTCATTCCTGCCCCACATCTCTGGACTGATTTCTAACACAAAGGAGTTTTGAGTAATGGACTGAGGACCTAATATCTGATGAGCCGGAGAGCCTTATTGCAAGCTAGACAGATTTATCATCACTGCTGTTATCCTGATCTACAAACTCTGAAATCAGCTGTAACGTATATGATTCATTTTAGCTTTCTAAGAACTCTCTTCTCTCTTTTTATATTAATAAATATTTAGTTTAGTTTAGGATTGGCTACCAGAATGGTTTATGGGTGATATTCTGAAGTATATTTTGACCTGGGGTAAATGGCTGGCTCTCTGGAGCTGGAGGACCCTAATATATGTGATTTCTGGTTTTAATAATCATCAATTACAGAAGTCTGGCTTGTTGAGGTGGTGCATGCAAGGCTTGAGGGCCAGAAGGGAACTTCATAATATATGGCTTCATAATATTTTGGAAGCACACATCTTTTACTGGCTTGGTAAAATCTTATGATAGAGTATACCACCAGCTAGAGTATATGCCCTGTATTCTGGAAGTCTACTTGAGATTGACACTGTTAGCTGTGTTCCATACCAGGCAGCGTGACAACTTTTTTATAGTTCTTGAAATGTAATAGAGTAAAAGCCATCCTGGCAGAGATTAGGTTACCAGGAAGCCATACAGTAATTTCCTCACGTTTGTTTAAAACAATTATGGAAAATTATTTCTCATTAGCAAATAGTATAAACCAGCTTTACGCGTTGGGCATTTCATACCTTATTTACTTTCACTGCAGGATTGGGTTCTAACCTGAAATATATGGCATGTGGTCCCATGTAGATTTACAAGAGCAAAACTAGTGTAAAGATAAGGCAACAGGTTTCTGGAAGAAACGTATGGTCTCTATTTTCAGAGTGTTTGTTAGCACTCACAGCCCCCATCAAAGTCAAGGGTAATTGCACTTCTTAGCAGCTCCCCCCAAATGATGAATAGTTTATTAAAAAAGAGTATTTTATCCAATTAATAAAGCAGGTATTTAAAAGTATAGTGATTTTAACAAGGCCTGATCTAAAGGTATATGGGGTTGGATTCTAGTCTGGTTTGTATTACACATGGTTATAGGTAGATGGGACATTTTGGTGAATGTGGTCCTTGTGAAACACACCAAATAAATAATTCTGGAGAATGAAAGCATGGCCAGTGCTAATATCAGGTTCAACATTGTGCTTTTATCTGCTTCCATGCTATCTTGAAGGCTTTATTTATTAAGGCTTATTCTTCCCCCGCACCTAGCACTCTAACAATGAACCACATTCATTTCCAAACAGAACTTTACCACTTTCTTTTTTCTGGAGAGCTATTTTCATTTTGGAAACATTGTCCAGATATCTGTCCTGCTGCCCCTGCTCTTGTCAGAATGTTTAGACAAATTGTAATATACTTTCTCAGGCTATTGACATGTAGGCAATAAATAAATGAATAGCTATCAGCCGGTATCCTGGCACTGAAGTGACAATTATCTGAAAGTGAGATTGTAATTAAATTACAAGAGCCCTTACAAATAATGAGCAGGCAATCTCTCATTCTCCAGCAACATGGTTGGATGATTCTCAGAACAATGATTTGTTTCCTGATTTTCAGCCTTTCTCCAAAACAAAAATAAAATAGTTTTTATATGCTAGAGTTTATTTATGTCTAATCTGTGTATTTATTTCAGGACACCAACTGGGCTGGTTATGCTATCTGCCCTATGGACTTCATTTCAAAAAGGAATGTCCGACACATGAACTTTCTATCTTGTTTCTTACATGACTCTCATCACTGTAGCATCTGAGTACCTCACAGTCATCATCAATGGATTTTTGAGGTAGGGGACCATTACCTTCATTTTGACGTCAGGGCAGATTGTAATGCCTTAGCCCTAGATCATGCAGGAATCATGGATAAAATGGTAATTTAACCCAGGCTTTGTCAATTGTAGAGCAGTGTCTTACCCGCTAGAACAGCCTTGCTGCCCTCTCTTAAACACCAGTAGTGGAAGGGCATAAAATTTAAGAAAAATTTGGGAAAAAAGGATGAAAAATTGGAATGGACTTGAGTGACTCTAAATGTCAAGATACAGTGTGTACATTTGATTGTCTGTTCAATTTCATCTAGGCTGGGCTATCTCAACCAAAGGTCAATCATACTGGTCAGTGTCAAATGTCAGCTTGTCAAATTCCAAAGACAAGTTCCCCATCTGAATTATTCAGAAATATTCTAGTTTTTTTTTGTACTGCATCCATCATATTCAGTTCCACAGACTTAAAAGTTGCTTCTTCCTGTTTAGATTTAAAGAGATGCTTTCTTCAAACAAAGTCTTCATCTCAACTGCTGTCAAAGGAAATGTACTCTTGAATTTCTAGTTACAAACATTTTTTAAAAGCAATAGACTTTGCTTTCCTAAAAGTTTTACTAGGCATGCTACATAATTTATCTTCTCTCTTATCCTTCAGCCCTCGTTCCCCCAAACAAGCTGATCACAAGTACACCGTAGAGAAATGGGTCTACCTATTTCACTCCAGAAAGATCAAACACCCTAAGCTGTTTTCTTTCTGAGTCTTGCTGATGCCTAGTAAATAATTACTCACTCATGAGTAGTGATAAATGTAAAGCTCTACCTTCAGCTAAAAACTTGTTCTGGTGAAAAAGAAAATACAATTTTAATCAAGATGAGAGGATGGACAAAACATTTTGGGCAAAATAAGATACCACATTTCCTAAAAAAAACTTCAGGAGAGCTTGAAATGATTCTACCCCCTGCTATTGTTTTGATTGTTATAGTTATTTTGAGACTCATACATGTTTAATTCATTTTTTTAAAAATTCACACATCCTGGCAATCCTAGCTTTCATGTGGAATCAAATGAGATAGAGAATTCTTGAAGTATCTCTGTTTCTAAAGCAAGCGGAAGCACAAGAGGTCTCACAAGAAGAGCTGTTTTAAATGCCAGGGGTGACATTTAAGCGCTTTTCCAAACTGATCTAAAGCTTCTGAGGTTTCTCTCATTTCAAATTTCAGTTGGAAATTCCTGTAACCTGACATTCATGTGAAAATGGGCCAGAACCAATCCCCCAGGATGAAATCTAAATAACACGCTATATCCAAATTTCATAGGTAAGATGGTGAAGAAGATGGAGGTCTATTATTTGATAACAGATTGGTACTAGATTTGTAAAGGTGGCTTGGTGTTACAAATAAATGCAGTATGTATCTAATCTCAAATAATAGCCCATTACAGTCTCACAGAACCAATTCTGTAGTGTTGGGATCTTCACTTGTGTTTGTTCATTTTTATAAGGGTGTTCAGTACACTTTTAACAGCTATCATCACAGGCTACAAAGTTTAGTTTAAACAACAGACAGTTCTATGCAGAGTCAGAAAATGCTGTAGTGTTTTCTGGCAGTTTGTGAGCAGTCCTTCTCCTTCACAAAGATAGGTTTGATCTGGAGTGTCTAATGTGCTTGGCTACACATACTAATGCTAACTACTTGTGGGTTATTATTTAATGTGCCCCATGTCATATGTGAAAAACTTCAGGTCGCGGATTCAATTCTTCAGCTAATTTATCTGGGACGAAGACAGGAGATCAGCTGTGCAGTGATCTCATTTACAAAGGAAAGGCTGGAGAGTGCATCCAGCACCTATTTACATTGGGGAGGAGAATAAGAGGCAAAGGTCCTTCTCATTATGGCATTTGCAAGAAACTGCAAGACTGCACTCCAAAACTCCACTGAAACCACATTCTCTTCACCCTTTTTCTCTGAACTTCTCCTGCAGCTTTTGTTCACACACTGTTCTGAAGCCTCTTCTCTGTAAGAGAGATTTGGGGATGGTGACAGGCAGAATTGTCAGGTGTTTCTTCAGAGACCTGTCCTAACCAAACTACAGTATTGCCAACTCTTGTGTAAGTATTGTGATATTTGGTGTTTTTATTAAAGCCCCAGCCCCTGGAGTTATGATTATGTCAGAAAGTCAGCATTCATTAAAAAAGAGAGAAAATAAGTTTCTTGTCCCTGGTAAGTTGTGGAGAAAAGCTTGGAAATGTGACCAAGGTGTGCGATACATGCTTAAAAAACAGAGGGTAAGAAAAAAGAATCCAAAATGTATTATTTATTCAAAAATCTCTTGGATTTTTAAGTCCACCTCAGAATTTTTTTGAGGTGCAGTGGGCAGAGGGGACACACCCTATTCCCGATTTTTTTGAATGGTTCAGGTTGGCAGTACTAAAACTAAGATTATTTTTCCCATGCTTTCATGAAAGGATAAGGAATCTTTTCCCCTCTCTTCAGTAATCACAAGAGGGGGCTATCCCTTTTCTCTACATCCATCATGTCCTTACCAGAGGAGGCTGACATCATGGGCATGCTAGGGGGGGTACACTAGCTTGTGTATGCAAGCACAACCCCAACTTATAGGTGCTGCTTACCGTGATGGAAGGGGCTTTCCATTACTGTAGGAACACCACCTCCCTGACTGACTGTAGCTAGTTTCATTGAAGCATTCTTCCATTGACTGAGTTGTATCTACACTGGGGGCTAGGTCAACATAGCTACAGTGCTAAAGAGTGTGGGTTTTTCACACCCCTGAGCAATATAGTTTTGTTAATCTATGTTTTAAGTGTAAACCCAGACCTGAGTGCTGTTGCTGTTAAGCTATGAGGTTCATCACCTGAGCTGCTAAAGGTAGGACAAGAGAGGCATCTGAATCCTGTGGAGGAGACTGGAGAGTCAGAGTGCTGCATCTATGTAAGATGCAACAAAGACAGGATCTAAAAAGAAGGAGGGAGAGAGAATGCTCTGTTTGGGGTGGGGGAAGCACAGGGAAGTGGTGTTGATGTAAATCACAACAAATATTTTAGGTGATGTTTTAAAAGTGCTATGCAGTAAAGACAGGTTTAAAATAGTATGTTGTTGCCACCCGAAGGCTAAATCCTACAATATGGGAAATCTGTCAATGTAGGTTAGTTTTAATGCCTAACAACCATGATAATGTCCCTTTAGATGACTAAAATTAAATGAGATACAATATTCTGAAAGCAGCTTTAGGGCCTGATTGTGTATATGTGTATGTCTGTGTGGGGGAGAGGGAGGGGTTTCCTCAGGTCAACGAGTTTGACAGATTTAACAATTTGTTAAAGGCAAATATAATTGGAATTAACCCCTAATTTCAGTAGACTATTTTTCTTTTGGATAAGAAAGCAGGAAATTACCATTTTGCTGTCTCAAACTGTAGTAAGCCATTATTGATTTTTTTTTTAATTAAAGAATATGTTAATGTTCTGGGAAAGTAGAAGCATTTCTTGTGGGATCTCAAACCCTAAACCATATGGGAATACTTGTTCCTCAAAAAATTTACTGTACTCAACATGGCTGTGCATTACACATAGGATGTGCTCTAATTCTTATTTGAAACCCCAACAAAAAACTATGGCTAGCTGTTATGCTGCAAAAATCACAAAAGACAGGTGTTTGCTTAGATAATGAACCTTCTAAATGGTTGGAATAGATGTTCTTCAACCTGCCTATATTTTTCAGTAGAGTGAAGAGGCAGTTGAAATGTGATATTTTCTGTTTCCCCACTTAGGAACCTGAGATGATTAAAAAACAAAAAGTGAGATGCTTGTACTTTGTTGGCAATATCAATGTACTGCAAAATTATCTGATAAGGCAGCCCCATTAATGTGTCCCAACATGCATTAACTGTGCTCTGGCCAAGGAAATAATGACTTGTGGTTAAGTGACCCAGTCCCAGATTTTCTGAGAGATGCACAATGTTGATGTGTCTCTTTCCTGTTGTTTCCTGGGCAAAATATGTTCATTAATCTATTTTCTAAAGGAACACTTTATTTCAAAAAGTGAACATTGGTAACTAATACTAACTGAATACTGCAATGTAATCAACACAACAGCCTAATATCTATACAATGGAATCTCTGCAAATGTCAGTGCCAAGTCATTCACTGTTGTACAAGAGGTAGAAATTGACCTTACTTTTTAAGCTATATGCTGTGACGTAGTTCAGGTTATTGCCAACTGAGTAATGGAGCTACTCTGATTTATACCAGCTGAGGATCTAGAAGCTTATTTCCTCCCTCCTCACCAAGAGGAATAAAAAGAATCCAGGCTGACAATTTACCACGCCATAGATGTGCAAAAATGGCAAAGCTTAAAACATCTTTCTCCCTGTATACATATGTATGTATTTAACTATTATTCATTCACTTAAAGTATATTATTGTGCTGTAAATGTTCAATACTATTTTTTCATTTAAATTATAATAGAAGCATGGTCTCCTCCATATTATAATCATATTCCCATTGACCTTCACTATTGTTTTGAAGTAAACATCTCAATTCAGTTATAAAATTATTCCATTAACTGCATGTTTGCATCATAATGATGTTCTAATTGTCCTTGATTGTCCTCTCATAAGCATTGAGGTCAAATAATCCCTGTAGTTTTTCATTGATTTTTCTAATGGAATCAGAATCTTTCACTTTACATAGAATTTTCCAGTATGTTAATTTCTTGATGAACATAATAGTCTCACTTAGGCATGATCATGGAGGGACTTATGCATGTGCTTAGCTCTGTGTGCATGTGTAATTTAATTGATGTCAGTGGGGCACAAAGTGTAACACATGCTTTGCAAGGCCAGATACTGGAGCTTAATGCCTACAAGTGTCCCCTAATGGAAAAATCCTTTAGAATTTAATAGGCTTCTATAGAAATTAAGTAGGATCTTATAAAACTTCCATCAGCTAGCTAACCCCTAATCATCAGCTGAAATCCCTAATTGGTTGAACAGCATTGTCAGGACTGCTCTTAAACCCAGCGGTAGCATTTGGCTGGTGTCTGTTCAATGCTTCACCTTTAATTGCAATTGCTCTTGTGCCTGCCTTATTCTTCACCTTGTTCCCAGCCTTGCTCCTACCCTACTTGGTTCCTGACTCTGACTAATAGGCCTGATCACCTCTGCTTCAATAACTAGGGCTGACTGCCCATGCTGTGGAATTTATTAGAGAATTATATCCTTCCCCTAGAATTCTTTAGGCTGCTTTAGAAAGTCTATAGAAAGGTTAGAATTCTGCAGTAGATTATATAGGGTTCTTCCGTAGAGGAGAGATTTTGTGTTAATATTGGAAATTAAAAACTAAAATAACATCACTAACTTTGCACTTATGTAGAGGAACTGAGCAGTTGTCTTCAGTGGTGAAGAACACAATCGAAAAATGGCTTTCTCACAGATGGGCTTTTATGGATTAGTCTATACATAGAATTTAATATGGTTAAAGCCAGTCTTCCCAAGAATATTATTTCAGGCGAGTTTGCTCTGAGGAAAAGTTTATGTTCCAGTTGATTCCCTGGATTCTGGCAAGGCAGTTTCTTACCTCATTTATAGGATGCACCTTTGGGAGGCAGATGCTTCTCCCTGCCTTGAAAAGGATCAGACTAGAAAAGAAGTCCTGGGAAGCTTAGGAGTTCAGACAGGAAAGAAGCTTATGGTCATGCTGAATATTTGAGAGAGCAAGCATGCCCATAAGCAAGCTCTGTCAAAAGAGAGTAAATGCACTATATAGAAGCTCTCCATTGCTATCATGGTATTTCAGAATGCTGAAAAGGGAAAGCTCCACACAGAAAGAACTAGCAGTGAAACCCATTACAAGCTGTTAATCCACTTAACAGTACGCTAGGTTCTTGGGGGATAAAGAGAGAGACATATACATCTCTCAAAAATCTTGTATGCTCTTGAGAGCCCCCAAATTTCTGTTTATAGTGCCTTCTTCAAAGACTACTCTTGCAAAGCCTATTTACTAAGGTTTGGATGATGTTTCTGTATGATTTTTTTTTCCCTGTTGGGAATATTAAAGTTACCTTTGTGCTGTAGGCTCTGTGGTTGGCAAGAGTTATAAAGAGAATTTGGACTGAGATGCTGCAGACTTCACTACTGTGCAACATATAGTATAGTCTTCTACAAAATCTCACAATTAAATTTGCTCAAATGGATACACAAGGCAGAGGCTATAGACAGCTGGTAGAAAGAACCTTACTTGTTGAATTCTGACCAAGATCTAACAGCTGAAATGGCAGCCAAGTTCCTGGTTAGCTCATCCCTCCTAAAGGGATCATGCCAATAACTGTAAACCAGACTAAAACAGATAAGATACTATACACTTGGGATCTGCTGTGCAAAGTGCAGGGCACCAGCTGAGTAGTTGTAACTCATTGATTTGTGTAGGGCACTCACGTGCATCAGCACTGATGGTAGTACAGATGCTCAGAAGATAGAATAGATGTATAAAATTGGCATTTTCATTCCACTCTTATTTTAAGTAAATCATTTTGGTAATTGGAGAGCAGGTGGGATTCTGCACTGGCAGCTGTTGTGTGCAAAGGGAAAAAAGCATATGGGGTGGGTCGGCTCATTTTCCCAACACAATCCTTTCAAACACTGCCAGTGACATTGATACTGCACCTAAAAGGAATTGTCAAAAAAAAAATCCTCATAATAGGGCTAGCAGACATTGAAAGCAAACAGCAGAGTATCAGTGGAAGCTGGTGAGACATGCAAGAGGGAAGGTAAAACAGACAAAACTGTGCTCCAAGCCAATTTATAGCAGCATGTACCTGATGTAGAGTAGTGTACACACTGCTTACCCTTGAAACCCTTCATGGGCTTCGGTGACTCTTATTTAGTCTTTGATTGTGCAAACTTGAGTCTTCCTGGTCTGCCAGTCTTCCACAAGTAGATGCCTTGAAGTGCAGAGTTTGAAGGTCAGAGTGAAAAGGCACTTTCAAGATGAGATTTTCCAAGTTTCACAAGTCCTGTTACACAGATAAAATACTTTTTTGTTCTTTAGTAAAAGTTTTTTGATATATACAGTAATACACGATGGGGAAACCAACACACTGAGAATGCTGAGAAACTAAAGTTTAAACCTGGTCTCTTGAGTGCAATAGGCTCTGCATGACAGCTAAGCCCCTAAGCAAGTTGATCTATTGCTCCAACTTATTCATTAAAACATTCCCCCTCATGACTCCACCCATTCTAATTAAATTGTGCCTATGGCTGCTTTCATTCAGGACTGTTAATAAATTCTGTTTTTCTTTTTCTCCTTCACTGTTCTAATTTCTAGTGGAGAAAACCAGGACTCCACGGGCCAATTAATATTAAGTACAAGCATAATGGTAATTATCAAGTGCATTTAATTACATCTGTTTTAGTGAATCTCATGATCTTCAAAACAGCAATTTGCACATAATTGCTGACTCTGCTCCTAGAAAACATGATGACAATTAATTCATCAGAGGAGTCACAATGAGCCTTGTGTAACTTTTTCATACACATCAGCTTTGTGTATATAGTGTTAATTAGCCTACTTGACAAAGTAACAAATTAAAATAAAGCACTGATGATAAAATACATTGTAACTTTTGTACCATAAAGTGTTGAGATGCTCGTTCTCATTTCATCGTAGCTACAAGGAAAAAAATGCCATCAATGGGAAATGTCTTCCAGTCTGACTGCAGAATGGGTTGTATCAGCTTTTGATTAGTAGGTTAAAAATGGAAACCTGCAGAATTGTCTGCTTCAGTTTGTTAGAGCAGTTCCTGCACTTCCAAAGCACGTGTATGGTATGTGTGAGGAACAGCTTTGTCGGGGGAAAACTCAACTATCTCACCTGGAGGAGGAAGGGCAAATGGGCTAAGGAGATGAGGTGTAGGAGGTGGTATGGCGTGTGGGCTCTGGTATTCCAACCTGTTGGCTGTAGTGTTGGTTGCATCCCCTGTGTAGTGTACTGAGAACAGTGGGTTAATGTAAATGCAGAATAATTTCCTTCTGCTATTTTGCTCCCACTGCAGCTTTCCAGTCTGTTCTAAGGAGTGGCAGAGACTGGACCTGCTGAGATAGTAACACTCTTCTGGGACAATACATTCAGTGAAGCCTAGGGTCAAGTCATGAGAGCGGGGCCATTCAGAGAATCATTTGTACAGGATGTAAGTGTGCTGAAACACTCATGAAAGGCAGACCATGAGCAAAACAGCCAATGAAACTCAGATCTTAAATGGCATGGAGGTCCACGGATTATCCCTTCACACCACTGGTGAATTTAAACCCTCAATGAATGATGTATGGGGCACTATCACTGAAATATACTCTAGTACCCATATGCTGAGTGAAAATGATATTTGGTTCAAATTAATTTGATACTGATCATTAGATAACCAAGTTACAAAAGGTTCTCACAAAACTGGGTGACTGGCAAGAAAATGGCAGACGAAATTCGATGTTGATAAATGCAAAGTAATCCACATTGGAAAACATAACCCAAACTATACATGCAAAATCATGGGGTCTGAATTAGCTGTTACCACTCAAGAAAGAGATCTTGGAGTGATCATGGATAGTTCTCTAGAAACATCTGCTCAGTGTTCAGTGGCAGTCAAAAAAAAAAAAAGGCTAACAATGTTAGTAACTATGAGAAAAGGCAGAAGTGACAAAGAGTCCTGTGGCACCTTAAAGACTAACTAAAGTATTGAAGCATAAGCTTTCATGGACTAATACCCACTTCGTCGGATGCTTCGTCCAATGAAGTGGGTATTAGCCCACAAAAGCTTATGCTTCAATACTTTAGTTAGTCTTTAAGGTCCCGCAGGACTCTTTGCCACTTCTGCAATTCCAGACTAACATGGCTACCTCTTTGATTCTTGACATATTAGGAAAGGGATAGATAATAAGACAGAAAATATCATAATGTCACTACATAAATCCATGGTATGCCCATACTATGAATAATGAGTGAAGTTCTGGTCACCATGTCTCAAGAAAGATATTTTAGAATTGGAAAAAGTATAGAGAAGGGCAACAAAAATGATTAAGGGTATGGAGCATATTTCATATGAGGAGAGACTAAAAGGACTGGGGCTCTTCAGTTTAGAAAAGAGACAACTAAGGAGGGAAATGTGATAGTGGTCTAAAAATCATGAAGAAAGAAAGTGCATAGGGAAGTGTTATTTACCCCTTCTCATAACACAAGAACTAGGGCACCCAATGAAATTAACAGTCAGCAGGTTTAAAACACATATAAGGAAGTACTTTTTTCACACAAAGCACAGTCAACCTGTGGAACTTGTTGCTGGGAAGTTAAGGCCAAAAGTATATCTAGTTTCAAAAAATAATTAGATAGGTTCATGAGGGAGAGGTCCATCAATGGATATTAGCCAGGATGGTCAGGAACACAACCCCATGCCCTGGTGTCCCTAAACTTTCAACTACCATAAGATAGTACTAGATAGCCTGGGATGGATCAGTTGCCCTGTTCTGTTAATTCCTTCTGAAGCATTTTGCAATGACCGCTGTCATAAAACAGGATACTGAATGGACTAGATGGACCACAGACAGTCATTCTTATGTTCTTTTGATATAATAAGAGCACCACTAAGCACTTATAATCACCAGGTACATTTACCCCTTTGTTCTGTCAGTGGAAGGCAGTCGGACCCACGTTGTGAGTTGCTGGTTATACGGTCACAGGATGCAACCCCTTCTCTCTTAGGAGTCAGAAACTATCTGGCACAGCCTCTCTATGGAGCCTAGCTAGCAGCTAGTTGGGAATTTTATAACTAGATATGTTTTGGTAAAAACAAGTTGATTGCTTAAAACCAAAACTTTTCATGAGAAAGGGTCAGTTTCATTGAATTTTCTGTTTTGAATTTTTTGAGGAAAAAAAAATTGGAAAGTATCAAACCATGTTTCAAAATAAAAGTTCCATGTTTCCAATCAAAATAGCATTTATTTTAGAAATGTAAGTCAATTCACACTGGAGAGTGGAAAAACTCCCCAAACACCTTCAAAATAAAGTCAAAATTGAAATGAAATATTTTGATTAAAAAGGTCAAGTTATATTGAAATTTGGTTCATGAACATTTTTTAGATTTTAACTTTATGCCATGATTTGGGATGGGGAAAAATCTCAAAAATGTTCATGGCACAAGAGAACCATTTTCTACTTAGTTCCCTGGGTTCAGAAATTCAATGTTCATATGTGCTGGAAAAAAATCAAGCTGTAGAACCTCCAGGGGAAGAGTTTAATGGTAATGTCTCCCACCTTTCTTCACAAATGAGTGCTTGCTCTGATACAACTATCACTATAGCAGTGAAATTTTCACCACCCTCTAGTCTTTATAATATAAAATAAGCCCTCTCCAGATGAACCAGGAATTCAGATAGAATAATTAAAAACAATGTATTATCAGACCTGTTTACAGTGAATGCCAGTTGTATGCAGAGAAGGGCCTGAATTTTAATGAAGGGGTCCTACAGTGGGGCAGCTGCCCCACTCAATTAGAAAAAGACCTAGAACCAGTCCAGAGAGGCTGCGCAGACCAGCAGCCCATCAGCAAGGGCCTGTGGAGAGCCAATCAGGGCAAACGAAGAGGCAGTCAATCAGGGCTGGCTGGGCCCTATATAAAGACTGCCTAGCTAAGGAGAAGTTAGACTCTCTGTGACTAGGGATGGAGAAGGACTGTCTTCTGAGGTAAGGAGATAAGTACCTTGGACAGAGCAGTGCTGGGCAGGCTTGGGGGAGCAGAGGAAGGCGCTGGCCCATTTCCTGCCAGCCTGCAGTCCCTGACTAGAAGGGCTGAGAAAGTGCAAGGGGCCAAAGGGGAAGTAGCCCAGGGAATATAGTCAGACAAGGGGAGAGGAGGGCAGAGAGGCTGCTGCTAGAGGGTCCCTGAGATCCAGAGTAGTAGGTGGGCCTGGGTCGTCCCCTTCCCCCTTGTACTGTACCTGGCCATGAAGGAGTGGCCGAGACAGACTGCAACATGCCCTGACAAGAAGGGCTAGACTTTGGGGTTGTGGTTGGCCATTGAGGCAGGTGCAAGTTAAAGGACTGTTGTTACCCCCCTCTCCCCTCTGGAAGGGGCACTGCTGGAGGGCACTGTTCTGAAGCGGACACTGCCAAAAGGGGAGCAACGCGGGGTTGAAACCAGCAGAGCAGACAACAGGTGAGACACCACACGCAGAGAGCACTCTGTTGCTGATGAGAGCTAATTCCCAGACTGACCAGTGGGAGGCGTCACAGTGGTGAGTCTCGACACCATTACAGGCCCTGAACATCAAAATGTTGGCACTGTTAAGATCTACTGGATCCGGATCTAACTCCTGGCTTTTGGAACTGGTTCCTGAAAAGGCAAATGTATGTTTGTGCGATTCAGAGACAGGAATTAGATCCTGCATTCTTCCATGCTCCCACTCACCATTGCTGTCTTCTGGAAGAAGGGCCTCAAAGACCTCCATCTCCATGCTAGAGATGTTCATTGGGCTAATGACTGGCCATCCCTCTTTGCCTCTTTATGAAAGCTGTCAGGACTCACTACCACTGCTGCTAATTCCAGGGGGTCTTGCAAAGGTGGCTCACCCATTCCATTCCCAATGGGCCACAAGACAGGGGTACAGTCTGTGCTCTGCCTTCACTGTCCCTGGAATCTGCAGATCCTTGCTCAGACAAAAATTCTAATAAAAGGAAGCTGTAAAAGTTAGAAATGTAGGTAGAAAATTAGATGCATTGGGAGTATTGTTACCAAAAACATCAAGCTGAGATGGTGTCCCTATTTGGGAAGTGTCTTTTTAAAAAATGCCCAGTGAGATACCAAAAGGGCATGGCAAAGAGATGGTTTAATTAAGTATAAATTGATTTTGGGGAGAGTTTTTGAGGGTTAATAATTATGCAGGAGGAAAAATCAATGTACAATGTAATTAATTTGAAATTACTCAACACACGTTTTTACATTCCAGCAGCACAAACATAACATTCTAAGTTTTAAGTTGTGGAAGAAAAACAAGTCTTCACTCTGAGTTTGTTAGCAAGAAGTCAGAGACACTTTTATTACGAGCAATTGCAAAGGAGAACCCAAAGTTTGACAAAATGGATCATAGGCTTCAAAACTTGAAGTTAAGTGAAAACCAGTATTTCTCATTTTAAAAAAACTTATGATTTTTAAACCAATCTCATGGTTTTGAGGGAGCTTGATTTGTAGTTTTTGAATGCTTTTGGCATTTGGAAATACTAAACTAGGTACAATATGCCACAAAGCAAAAAAATGAACAATGGAGATTCCTACCCCAACAAATTCTACCACAGATTTATTATATTAATTACCTGGATTTTTATAGTTTAATAAAAGACCACTTTGGATACAAGTTATATAAGAACTCTAAATTTTGCATGTGTTATTTTTCACATGGAAAAAGGTACCTGCAAACACAAACCCGGTGTTTGTGCACCAACCCCTGAAGTTACATGTGCAGATCAATGCACATGAAGTTTTGTAGAACATATTTGAAAATGTGCCCCTATAATGATTATTAGCATTTTTAGGTAAAAATGTCCTGTAAACTAGATTTCATGCAAAATGGTCTAGCTGCCAATGTATACCGTTTAATCTTTGGGAAAGTTCCAGTTCTTTTTGTAAATAAGATGAGGAAGACTTTGTAGCACCTCAGAGACTAACCAGTTTATTTCAGCATAAACTTTCGTGGGCTATAGCCCACTTTATCGGATGCATAGAATGGAATAGAAGTAAGATGCATTTATACACACAGAAAGAAAAAAAAAAGGTTGTATATTAGCATACCAGTTCTAAGAGCCTGTTTAATTTGGATGGGCCATTATCAGCAGGAGAAAAAAGTACCTTTTGAAATGGATATCTGTGTCTCACAGGAGAGATACAACTTTTGAAGGGAAATTAACTAGGGAAATGCAATCAATTAGTGCAATGAGTGAACCATTCACAAGTTCTATTTAGTCCTTGGTTTATTGTATTCAATTTGAAAATTAATTCCAGTTCCTCAGTTTCTTGTTGGAGTCTGTTTTGGAAGTTTTTCTGTTTCAGAACTGACACCATCAAGTCTTTAATGGAATGGCCAGGAAGATTGAAGTGTTCTCCTACCGGTTTTTGAATGTTATCATTCCTGATGTCAGATTTGTGTCCATTTATTCTTTTGCGTAGAGACTAGCCAATTTGGCCAATGTACATAGCAGAGGGGCATTGTTGGCACATGATGGCATATATCACATTGGTAGATGTGCAGGTGAATGAGCCTCTGATGGTGAGGCTGATGTGAATAGGTCCTATGATGGTGTCAGTTGAATGGATATGAGGACAGAGTTGGCATCGGGCTTTGTTACAAGGATAGGTACCGGGGTTAGTGTGTTTGTTGTGTGGTGTGCGGTTGCTGGTGAGTATTTGTTTCAGGTTGGGGGGCTGTCTGTAAGCGAGGACTAGTCTGTCTCCCAAGATCTGTGAGAGTGAGGGATCATCTTTCAGGATAGGTTGTAGGTCTTTAATGATGCGTTGGAGAGGCTTCAGCTGGGGGCTGAAGGTGACGGATAATGGTATTCTGTTTTTGTCTTTGTTGGGCCTGTCCTGTAGTAGGTGGCTTCTGGGTACTCTTCTGGCTCTATCAATCTGGTTTTTTTCACTTCCCCAGGTGGGTATTGTAGTTTTAAGAATGCTTGGTAGAGATCTTGTAGGTGTTTGTCTCTGTCTGAGGGATTGGAGCAAACGTGGTTGTATCTTAGAGCTTGGCTGTAGACAATGGATCGAGTGGTGTGTCCTAGATGGAAGCTGGAGGCATGTAGGTAAATGTAGCGGTCAGTAGGTTTCCGGTATAGGGTGGTGTTTATGTGCCCATCATTTATTAGCACAGTTGTGTCTAGGAAATGGACTGCTTGTGTGGATTGGTCCAGGCTGAAGGTGATGGTGGGATGGAAATTGTTGAAATCATGGTGGAATTCCTCAAGGGCTTCTTTTCCATGGGTCCAGATGATGAAGATGTCATCAATATACTGCAAGTAGAGTAGGGGCATTAGGGAACGAGAGTTAAGGAAGTGTTCTTAGCCTGCCGTAAAAATGTTAGCATATTGTGGGGCCATGCAGGTACCCATAGCAGTTCCACTGACTTCAAGGTATATGCTCATGTACAACCTTTTTTTCCCCTTTCTCTGTGTATAAATGCATCTTACTTCTGTTCTATTCTATGCATCCGATGAAGTGGGCTATAGCTCACGAAAGCTTATGCTGAAATAAACTGGTTAGTCTCTAAGGTGCTACAAAGTCTTCCTCGTCTTATTTAGGGATACAGACTAACACGGCTGCTAATCTTAGTTCTTTTTGTAATTCTCAAAAGATAGCTTTTGAGAAAACCGCTTAATCAAGTATATCTTGATCTGATTTAATCTATAATCTAACTTGTTGTAAGTGGAGGAGGTGCCTCCCTTTACAAAGTATTTAGTATCACAAGGGAGACTGATCTTTAATCACCTCTCAAAAACAATCACACATTTCCTCCCAACACTTACTCCCTTTGCCTTGGTGCCCAGGATACCCGATATGAGATGATTCCCAGGATAACTACTCTTTCTGTCAGAAATTAAATCCCTTCAGCATTTAGAGAACATTTAACATCCTTTGATAGGCAGCTAATTGCCTTGTAATACAGCTCTTTTCTTTATTTAATTATATTTGTAAGAAGAATGAACATGCAGTTTCATATTAATGTGTTTTCACAAATACAGATGCATGGCTCAGTCATGCCTAGTAGGCCAATCTCTGCATTAGGAGCTGTTCAGAGGCACACCAGTCCCAGGAAAACACACCTACTTTGTGTCTGTCCTTAGATTCTGGGCTCCCTGAAGCAATAGCCATTTTTTCATTTCTTTCTGGAAGTACATAGCACATGATGAGCATTATTGTAATCAAATTATAATCTTGTCTCTTTCCTGGAGTTCAGAATTTCCCTGTCATGCATTGTTGACAGGAAGTTACTGGCAATCTCACAGGATAGCCTGGCCTTATGCAACTCCTTTCCTCTTTTTCTGGCCAAAATACTTTAGCTGAGTTTCAAAGGTGTAGTCAATAAAACTGAAAACAAGCTTTTGAGATTCACCCATCACTGAATCCATCCCATTTTGGGAAGCAAGGTCAGTGAGATCAGTTTTTTTTTAACCAACTTCTGTTGGTGAGAGAGACATGCTTTTGAATTTACACAGAGCTCTTCTTCAGGTCTGGGAAACTATCTCAAACTAATACTCCATTTGGGGAGACTCACTGAACGTTTGTTTTTTGTTTTTTTTTTGTGCAGTCCATGAATTTAATTATAGTACCAAACAGAGGAATGAACTGATTATATTAAAAATGCCATCTTTGGTTTAATAGCATTCATCTTAATTTTAAATCAAATCCTTACCTGGCATCCTCTATCCAGAGTCAGATCAGAATATTTCATATTAGTTTTGGTGATACTCTAGTCAGGGCTTGTTTCCATGAAACAAACTCATCAATTGCTGTTATCAGGAAACAGGCATCTGCCATTAATTCCCTTCCCTAAGCATTCACAGGTTACACAAAGTGACCCAATTCTTGGGTCTTAAAATTGACGTACTCTGTATACCCTCCTCTACCCCCATGTTGCTAATCTTTCCTTTGGTTTGTATTGATCAAGAACAAAATACAGCCAAATAAGAAAAGGAAAGCAAAACACAGATTCCAGTTTTCTTTGCACCACTTACCTCCACCCACTACTTCTTCCTTTTATTCTTTTATCTGATTTATTTAATGTATAGTATAAAAGAGCATTTTCTATGTTTAGGGCCGTTATTCCCCACTGCAAGTTTACTGGGGGAAGAAAGCCAAGGTTTCTCCCCCCAAGAACTCCACCAAGGTTCTTGTGCATAATACAGTTTTCAACTCCTACTCCTGTTCTTTCGTGTTAGGAGCGCTAGACCTTTGGGGCCCTTTTCTCCTCTCACCTGCACCCACACTCATCTTAGCTCTTGACATAATTCAAACAAGAGATTGTATAATACTGCCGTTTCATTCAGAATAGGAAATTGGTGTTCTGTCAAAGAAATCCTGCTCAATTAGAAAAAAAAATCCAAAAGCCTGAGATGCATGCATTTGAGGTTTCCATTTAATTTCTCCACTAAAACTTTCACCCTTCTTTGTAAAAAATGTTGACTTCTTTTTATCACATGCCTTTCTATAGGCCTGCTGTACTGATAAAGAGATACAGCATTCCATTATGTAACTCAAAAGTGCTAAGGCCTGATCTACACTAGCGGGGAGGGTCGACCTAAGATAGGCAACTTCAGCTACGTGAATACCATAGCTGAAGTTGACGCATATTAGGTCGACTTACCTGCTGTCCTCACGGCGGCAGTGGTTGACAGCAGGCTTCCCCGTCAACTCTGCCTTGCGCTTTTTCATGAGCTGGAGTTCCGGAGTTGACGGGAGTGCCTCTGGGGATTGATTTGTCGCGTCCTGATGAGAAGTGATAAATCGATCAACAATAGATCGATCTCTATGCGTCGATCCAGCCGGTAGTGTAGACAAGGCTTAAGTTGCATTGCATCCATAACTGAAGTAAGGGGGATTCACCAGAATATTTATCTTGTTAACGGAACTTTGGGTTCTATGTTGTATTTTGCAATCTTCATTTTTTTCCCTGTGTATTTATGAATCCAACATATAAACCTGTGATTTACACAGGCTGCACAGCTGTCTGGTTACGTTTCCTTTCAGAACAGAGAGAAAAACCAACCTTTAACACATGCATTTTGAAACAATTGTCAGCAAATGTATGTGCATGGAATAATTGTGCTTAGAAAATGTAATTCTTTGTGTGCTCTGACTTCCATCCATTATCTACTAGCTTACATTTGTTTTCAATAGCCATGCAGTGCTCTTCATTTGTTCTGGTCTCTGATACTTGTTGTGAGGTATTGTTTTGTAGCATATGTCTGCCTGGAGCTCCCTTATCAACAAGACAATATATTTTATGACACAGGTATTGTAAAGTGCAGCCATTATTAAATGACCACCTAAAAAGTACTGAGGACATTTGATTGCCATTGGCTTCAGTGGTGCAGTGTATATCAAAAGTGCTTGGCATCTTGTAGGATTGGGGGCTTACTACATACTGTTGTGGATGTCAAGTGAAATATCCAGATAAAACCTTTGTCCAGTTTACTCTTATAGTACTAAAACAGATCCATGGACAGCCAACAGTGAAAGCCCAGAATACTACTCAAATCAATTAGCAATACATAATGTATTTTAAATTTTTAAACAATTCATGTGTTTTATATACAGGGCATGAGTGACATTTAAAGTCAAAGTAAAACAAAGTATTTATGTGATATTTGTTTTTTTAAAGGAGCAGCTTGGGAAATAATATGCCCATGCTTAATGGCATGCAAGTGACAGTCTCATGATTTCTCACAATGCATAAAGTTGGCATGTGTAGGTTAATGTATATGTTCATTTCCTAGAACATATACAAGCTTCCTGTGCTACCCTAGGAAAGTCAATTAATTTCTCTCTCTCCTCTGCTCCTCTCTGTAAAATGAAGAGAATAATATGTTCTTTGTCTACCTTCTATACTTCGATTGAAAACTCTTAGTAATAGGGACTCTCCTACCCTTAAAGAGCAGGGAAGTTGAGAACTGAGATTTGGTTCGGGTCTGTTTCTCACAGTGTTGATTATAAAAAACAACAATACAAGCAGGAGGATACTTTCTCTTGTTTTTAATCTGACATTTGATTCTTAAGAGGCTTTTTCCTGGACAAGTATGACATATTTGAATATGAACTTTGGGTATGAAATAAATGTAAGAAGGCTGTAAGGGGACCCACAGATATATCTCCACTGCGATGAGGCTCAATATCCCCCACAACACACCTTTCAAGATCTATCATGCCTATGTGCTGTGTTTCATTCAGTGCATCAGATGTCCCCATCCACAAGTGTGTGGGTGAAACAAGAGAAACACTATGCTCTCCAATGAACTCACACAAAAAAATGATAAAAGACAAAAAGTACCATACCACCTATAGGTGACCACTTTTTACTTGTCCTCAGGAGAACCTGCACCAAACTTTCAAATTCATAGCTCTGGACACAAAACCACAGACTTAGCAGTTTTACGGCTCATTACAACAATTTGTAACCATGGGTGCTAGAACAATTTCTATAATGTGGGGTGCTGAGAGCCTTTGAACCGAAATGTAAACGCTGTATATGATGATAACCACTTCAAGCCAGGGGATGCATCAGTACCCTCAGCTCCAGCACCGATGTTTGTAACATGCCCTGATATCTACTAGCCCTCCTTTCTCCTGTGACTGCAGAAGTGTTACTTTCCCACTTCATTTTAAGAGTCTCCTACAGTAGGTGAGAACCCCTTATACTTAACAATCTGTCATACCTTGTATTTAGTTTGAACACACTGGTTCCCTTCCCCAGACCTGAGGATGAACTCTTTGTAGCTTGAAAGCTTGCCCCTTCCATGAGCATAAGTTGGTCCAATAAAAGATGTTAGCTCACCCACCTTGTCATTTTACAATATAGTTGTACTACTCTCTTTTGCCATCTAAACAGGTTTAATTCTTTTCTGGCTTCTGAGTAGTTATTAAATGACAAAGGAGCTTGTACGTTCTGACAACCCTTTAAAGCACAGCCCAGTGAATGGGGCTGCATTGACTACATTGGCCCAGTCTAAAAGCTGGTTGTCTGATTTGCATACAGTTTTCATAAATGAATAAAATTTGTGTGCTGATTGCTACTACTGTATCTCTGTCTATCACCCTTACCCCCCTTATCTCTTTTTCCTTTTCCTTGAGGTCCATTTCCCCCCTGCTAAAAGCTAGCAACTCTGTAACTATGTTTAGATGCAATGTGAAGAACATCAGGAGTACTCAAGGCTACTTCAGCCTTGAGAAATTGTTGTAGCTGCTCTCCTCTGAGCTCTTCAGATCTACTGGCAGGGCAAAGCAGGGGATGTGGCCATGAATCCTTTTCTGCACATTTCCTCAGCTGTCTTCCCTCACTCCCTCCTCTGCCCTATTTGGAAAGGCTAGCAACAGTGACAACACTAAGTTTGCACAGTATTGCATTCACAGGTGTATGGCAGCTACAGTATGCCTGGCCACTGCACTGGGGCATAAAAGGAAGCTCCTTGTAGTCATGCCAGCTCTTTCTCCTTTATAAGGTTGGGAAGAAGCTTGCACTGAGTCATTGCTCTAAATGCTTTGGTGTTGTAGCCTGCAGGTTTCTTCTGACGTGGTAAGTTTGACCATTCTGTTTGCTCACATACATTTTATCAGCGATCTCTGTTTTCATGAGCTGTTTTTGAATGAAATTACACTTCTTGTATATTAAAAAATATGTGGTAATTTGCAACCACATCTTGAACATATTGTCATTATCTGTATGTACTTGCAATTAGATGGAACCGTTTTGGTTAGATGGAAAGGTCATGTGCTTATTTGCTTTTGTATTTGAGAAACAGGCATAAAAGTATAAATAAATGTGAGCAAAGGTGTTTAACTCATGTTTACTTTGTCCAAGCTAAAATTGTGCTCATGTCAAATTATGCCTTGGACAATATAATAGTCTTGTTAGAAAAGGTTGAGCTAATTAATTCAGTCCACATTCAGATTTACCTTTAACCAAAATGAAAATCTCTTTCTGCATCTCCATTGGTCAAAGAGACTACGTTAGTTCCTTTGTGCCACTCCTGATCTATGAATCATTAACAGGCTTTCCTCACCTCCCTGGTCCCATCGCCCTTGCACCTCATACTGGTCCTTACTCTAGTTTTTAGTTTTGTCTGTGAAGGTGCCTACCATATTATGGACACTATTTTTACATAATAATAATTTAAGATATAATATTATACAAAGCACTGGATCCAGCCACTTTTACCCCAGCTAAAGTCACACAATTATACAAGGAAAATAGGGAAGGGTTTATCATAAAATAAATAAAAGTTTCAATGAAAATTTCAAGGGTGAGTCAAAAAGATTACTCACCAAAAGTAGGTGTAAGGGAGCAGAGAAATGTGCAGACTTGGAAGGGGGAAAAAAGTAGAGAGCCTGGCTCAGACAGAGATTGACTGATGAGGAGGCAGGAGCTCTCTGCCCTCCTGCCCGAAAGGATGGATAAGTGTCTGCCAGCCAGTGCAGGCACTTGAGGGAAGTAAGGGCTCCCCTGCCACAGGGCAACTGGCCTAGCAGGGCTGTGCCCCAATCTGAAGAGACTTGTAGGAAGTAGCCTAAGGCAATGGACCTTGACTCCTGCCGAGAGGATGACTCATCTCTTCTGTTTAGGGGTTGATCTACACAGAGCCCTGGGCTGGGCCCTGGTAGAGAGGGAGGATCCGGTCCCTCTAACCCTCCCCACACCCCCGACCCCACAATGTGAAAGTCCAGTGATCTAGCCACTAGGCTGGCTGGCCATGGAAGAGTCCATCACCTTGGGATGGAAAGGTACCTAGCTTTTTGAAAGAAGGAAAGATTCCCATTGCAGGAAGGCAGGGGAGCGAAGAAAGGAAATACAAACCAAGTCCCTTCTCCAATCTTTTGTCTGAAAGATTATGGCTTCTTCCATCAAAACTACTGCTTTTTGGAGATGCAGAAATTATTATTAACTCAGAATATACTCTAGCCAACAAAAGGATCTATGTGAGATCCCCAGGAAAACAGCCAATCATTGATGGTCAATGACAAAAGTGAACTAAAATATACTTTGGGTAGAAAAATCTGCCTGTAGTAGATCAATGGGTAGCATGGATCAGACTAATTCAACATCAGCAACATTTTCTCCAAGAGTTTTCCTTTATTATTCTCTTCAGTTTTAGGGGTCCAGGTTGCAACAGAATAATGGGGGGAAAGGGGATTTTACATAAACACACAATTACGCTGAGGTTCCAGGGCATCTCAGTCCTTTAATTAGTAGCCAAAAAAACTCTGCCCCCTTAGAGACTGACTCCATTTTGACTGGCAAAGAGCTGTATTGATAGAGCTCCCCAGCTCAGCTCTAAATCCTGACTGCACCAAGAGACATCAGCCTTCCTGATTATCCCACCTTACACCTGAAAGAGGTGGATGTCAGGCAGATTTAACTCCTTGTTTTCTGTGCTTGGGTAGGGATTCCATACCCTCTCAGCCTTCATTATTAATCAATACACTGTTGTATATAAGATACTTTTTTTTAAATTTTGTGTTCTTAATAGAAAAACTGTGGGTAATCAAAATATAATAACGGGTTTGGTTAAAAAAATTCAAATCTAAATTATATACAAAAAGTTTTGCATAATGGGCTCCAGTAATAATTCTTTATAGTTGAAGCAGAACTTTCCTGAGTTAATCAGTAGAGAGGATATAATAGCATTATAAAGACTTCCCATTGATGTGTAAATGATTGTTTGATTAACAAAGAAAACAAATTAGGAACTGTGGCTTTATAAAGAAATATATTTTTATTAAAAGCATCCTTTGAGTTATCCTACCACATTCTCTGAGGGTGGTCTTTTGCTTAGTTTATAGGTAGAATTATTTGACAAAATGGAATGTGGACAAATTTTACCATTGATCTGAAACAGGGGGCGGGGTGGCTGAAGGGTGGAGAGCAAATAAAACAAAAAGATTGAATGGTTCTCATCCCTTCCTATTTATACTGGAATAACTCAATTTAAGTAAATAGTCACCCTGGTATAATAGGAGACAAAGGCAATGGTGGATCACACCACTGACATAATTAGAGTTACAGTTAAGTGGAACAAGATGGTAAGTCAGGTGAATTCAGTGGTGAATGAGTCTTCATTTGGCTTGGTCAGCTTTACAATTTCTCCTGCAAAGTTCTAACAAACTTTACAGGGGTTGTAGCAGATCCTCAGTGCAATTTACACCATCCGAGGATGTGCTTTAAAAATATATAACCAGAACGCCTCTTATTTATTTTTGCTATCCAAAGTATTTGTGGATAGCTATTTATCCCTACCCATTCATTCCCCACCAAAATGCCCCTTATTTACGGTGAGCACCTGTAGCTGAATTCCTCTTTGTCTCTTTATCTTATCAGTAAAGTTTTATAGTGCACAGGAATTTGATCAAAACTCATGTTGGGCTTGAAAAATATATTTATTTACTTTCCTTTGATGCTTAAATGACAAAAAGCAACTGCAAGTTTTTAATGACCTTCTACACCAGCAGCCCTGATCTTTTGGGGTATGAAATTGATTTTTCTTATCTTAGCATTTGAAGATTCAGAATGTGCCCCTTGACCAGTCACCCATGAGAGAGTCCCAGGGAGCCAACACAAAGGGTAGGAGATGATCTTCTTACAGAGCATTGGAAGTGATCATCTGTATGAGCAGACTGTACTGATGCAGTTCCTTCTGTTCTATGCTATAAAATTTGTCTGTCCACATTTCTTATGTTGTACAAATCAGGTTATGTCTTTTGTGAATAAGATGTTGAGTGAGAGCCTCAGCTGGTATCAGTTTACATCTGCTAAGGATCTGGTCTATATGTTTATAGTAAGGAGTGGTGTTCCAATAGCATAGAAAAGGGAATTTCTTTTGCATATCTGAAATTGGGATAAGTGAAATTCATTTGAAACAATAAAACCTACCCTCTATCCCTTTCTCACTCCCCAACTCTCTCACAATTAAAAATAGCTTTTGCCCATTTCTGGAAGCAAACTGGAATTGTTTGGTAACTTTATTGTTTCAATCTTAACTCCATTAGCAGAAGTGTGAAAACACTGCAAGAAAAACTGTTCTCCCAATGACCTGACTAGACATCTGGTGAGGAACATCTTTCATGTGAGATTTCCAGCCTAATTTTCCAAACTAAAGTGATTTGGATAGTTCCTGTAACTATTGTATGAGGGTCCTGAAGACTAGATGCTTGTCTGCATTGAATCCAAACTGTGAACTTGTCATGATTTTGCCTGTTACCAATCATGTGGCAGGACAAAATCTTCTGAAATCTCATGAAACGTGAGCATAATATAACTAAGACTCCTACCAAGACAGACCCACACATACACATATGTTGGTTTAAATAACTCATAAAAATAAATAAGTACTTGCAAAAGAACAATATTTATGATAACATGAGCATCACTTGGCTATAATTTAAAGTAATGGCTCTAATTTTTAAGGTCACTTCCTTGTCCAAAGAGCTGCATAATATGCGGTGCATTGTTTATCTATCTATCTATCTATCTATCTATCTATCTATCTATCTATCTAT
>ML677377.1:9562138-9627362 GCA_007922305.1 Dermatemys mawii
CTATCTATCTATCTATCTATCTATCTATCTATCTATCTATCTATCTACCGAACTTCTCTGTTTCTGAAAGTACCTGATATTCCCCAATAGGGTGTGCAGCCAACTGCATGGAACTTGATGGGAAGAACACACAGTTTGCAAGAGAGAAGTGTTTGAAGGAGGCAATAGGAATCCCGTCTGTATGCACATGGCTTGGATGCTAGCTGCAATTGCAGCCCTTGTGTAGTATTTTAAAAAGTTTAGTTTAGTTTTACACACCTGGAGCCCTCTCATGTTATTACACGGCATGCACTATACAAAAACGGATATATAGGCGGTATACCAATTCAGCATGGAATGTGCTGTTTGAGTCTAGCTGCTAAGAAGATTGAGATGGAAAGACTGGGAAAACTGTTCAGAAATTCTAACTGGAATATAATATCTTTATCAGTCTTATCTACTTTTGCTTGTAAAATAGGCAGGCTAAAAGGTATCTGTTCTGTAGGAAAGAGAAAGTATTTGACAGGACACATTTATGTTTTGGTTGTCAGGCAAAACAGCTTTCACTATTATTCACTGCCCTTTGCATATTGAAGAACATATCTAAAGTAAGCTGAACACTCTTGTGTTTTATGATAGTGTGTTACTGGGAAAATAAAACAGTTACAATTATCTGCACAACAAATAGAACTTGTCAAATGGCAGACACGCAGAACTAATGCATATGGCCAGCTCCGAAAAGCTGTCAGACAGACTGAAAGAAAATATCTTATCTTTAGTTTTTGTAGACTTTGTTAAATAAGCATGCTGCTCACAATGCAGCAGGGCACCATGGTGCTTCCGTGCCTAGATTTCGGTTCCCACTGTTGACTTTTCTTGCAGAAGGAACTCTATGTTGCGTCTGCCTTACAGCACTGCTGCAACTTCTACCTCCTTGAAGTGTGGTTAGTAAGAGTTAGAATTTTTTCTTCCCCAGTTTTGGGATTATGTGAATTTTATAACCACATTCATGATTGATTCATAGCTTCAGGATCTGTATTTGATGCTGTTGGTTTTGAGCCATAAAGCCCTGAATGGTTTAGGAGTCGGGACCTATCTCCTTGAGTGACCACATCTCACCCCATGTAATTCTGCCACAGCTGTTTAAGTGGGTTACTCTGGATTTCCCTATAGGGTGTCTTATGGAACAAATGCCTGCATTCTTCATGTAAAGATTGTTTATCCAAAGACCAGTGGGTGGCCAGGAAGGAGGAATTACACTTGCTTCACATTTGAAAACTTTTCAGTTCTTAAACTGTTTGTAGCATAAGCTTCTGGATGGCAAGACAGCAAACACTGGGTCAAATTACCATCTCACCTTTTGAAAAATAATGTTGTAAAGGTAACCATCTATGACTTCTGAGACTTACCAGAACAGGCCTTCCAAATACAATGGATGAATTCTGAGAATGGTGGTTCCTCAATAGATCCCAGAAGCTATGGACACTGACTTCAGTGGAACAAAGGAATTTGCCTATGAAATTGTCAATCTCTGCCATTTGGAACTGGAAAGTCATATCTTTCCTCCCTCCCCAATGCAGGATATAGGCATTCCTTCTCTGAGGCTAAGCAGTAAGAACATAAGAATGGCCATACTGGGTCAAATCAAAGGTCAATCTAGCCCATATCCTGGCTTCCAACAATGGCTAATGCCAGGTACCCCAGAGGGAATGAACAGAGCAGGTAACCATCAAGTGATCCACCCTCTGTCACCCATTCCCAGCTTCAGGTAAACAGAGGCTAGTGACACCATCCCTGCCCATCCTGGCTAATAGCCATTGATGTACCTATCCTCCATGAATGTATCTAATTCTGATATAGTCTTGGCCCTCAAAGCATCCTCTGGCAAAGAGTTCCGCAGGTTGACTGTGCATTGTGTGAAGAAATACTTCCTTTTGTTTGTTTTAAACCTGCTGCCTATTCCAGTCTTAGCCATGGTCTACACTGTGGGGGAGGGGTCGACCTAACATATGCAACTTCAGCTATGTGAATAGTGTAGCTGAAGTTGACGTATTCAAGTTGACTTACCTCGGCATCTTCATGGCGCTGAGTCACTCCCCTGTCGACCCCAACTCCGGTCCTTTGTGCGGTAGAGTTCCGAAGTGGATGGGAGAGTGCTTGGCGATCGATTTATCATGTCTAGACTAGACACGATAAATCAGTCCCTGAAAGATTAATCTCTACCCACCAATCCGGCGAGTAGTGTAGACCTGGCCTTAGAATTGATGGTACTTCTGGGAATTTGGAGAGGTAAATGCACATATTTTACATTATCTTTGCATGTGTATTTATCTTCATGTTTTAGGACAGCTCTGTGGGATACAAGCACGGGAAACGTACCTCAAACACTGTTGTTACTTGTTTTTCACACTAGGATTCAGCACTAGCGCTGCTTTTCTGCTGGATGGATGTAGAGAGTGATCCACAGGGATGATTTCTCTTTGGTTCAAAGGTCATATGTGGTCAGACTTGAGCAGCTGAGCCAACTCTGCTTCTTTGTCTTTCCAGTGATTTGGCAATGTGTTTTTGCCTGCTACATTAAAGAATCCTCTCATCTCTTGTGCATGCCTTGTGAATATAGAGAAAGGAACATGCTTTCCTGCCTGTAAAAAGGTTGCAGGTTTTCTTCCATCCAGGACAGATGAATATTTTGGCAGGTGGGATGAATGTGGTGTTATCCATGCTTTCCCAGCTGAAATGTTGTTGTTTGTCTTGGTGAATAACTCTGGACTAGCACTAAATTGCAAGAATGAATTTATTCCTGTTAATAATGTTTTGCATTTTTTATTCCCTAGACATAATGAAAATATTCATGTAGGTCTTCTCCACCTTGCTAAATGTTTCCCCACTATTGAAAATGCAGTAGACTAGTGTAATCATGATATGGATACTAAATATCCGATTGGAACAAAAAAATCCATGATATAGCCCTTAGCAGCACAAGGTTTAAATCTGTGCTGCTGGCATGTCACAGAAATTCCCCCCTAATCTGAAAATGCATGAATCTGGCCTACCCACAGAGTTTTGGCATAGCTAGAGACTGAATATGGTGCTCATGCCAATGGTTTGATCCACCTGAATAGTATTACAGAGTTCTATAGATCAACAGTCAAGATGACTGGAAATTTAATCCATGCCATAAAATACAGTTACTTGCTGACTTTTGTAAAACTGCTGCTAATATTGCTCAATAATGTTAGCAGAAACAGTTTAATAGCAGAGAGCCTTATGACATAATGTGAAAACAAGGGGATGTGCAATGATGGGAAAGGTAACATGTTTAGAACAAATACAAGGAAACACAAAAGTGCTTCAAAAGGCCTCTGTACAGCATCACATGATTGGTTAGATGCATATTATAAGGGAATGTCAGCTCTCTGGAAAATCAGTTTGCTGGACTATGTGCACCAATGCTCTAATCTGGTAAGGCACGTTCTTTGATTCTGACTGATAAACCAGCCATGCCCCAGTATAAACTTATTTGATTGCACTAGCTCATGTTGTTTTCCTTTGCTCTGTGGCATATCCTGGTACAAAGTAAAATGGAAGATTAATATTCGCTTTTGTGCCTGTACCCTTTGTTTTCTCAGAAGGTAAAAATGTTGAATAGCCTGTATTTATTTTTAATAGAGATCCTAATGTGCACTGCAGTTTGCTGTAATCTAACCCACTCTACATCCTAGATTGGTATGTGGCAGGTTTTACACTATTCCTTCCTTAACTTCTTACATTAAAAGTAGCTGTAGGCTGTGTCAAAGATTAACCTACTCACGGGATTCGTGAGATACACAGATGTAGATAGAAAAAGAGCAGCTAGTAAAGTGTTTCTTTTTTATGTCTCTAACATTTTATATATTAAAAGCTTCTAGCACCTGCTATTCTTTAAAAGGTCTTTTGATCTGAGATTCTTGTATCCTTGGGGCTTCTAAAAACACTGGCTGTTGAAGTGCCACTTATGGTCTCTCAAGGGAACTTTACAAACACTGAAAATTGGCACAGAAGCCTAATACTCTGCTTCAGCATTTCTTTCTTTAATGTTTTAACATGTTTCAAAATATTTTGATAACAATGCTATAAATCTATTAACAAAAAAAACCCAAAACCAAACCCCCAGCTCCACACAACTCCTACTTCTGCCCAGATGTCATAGGCTTTATGCAGGAATAGTGTAAAACACGCTTTTATTGCATTTGCAATTCATCAAGTCTTTTTTGCCTTTAAGCAAATGGACACTGCATCCATAGGATGATCAACTTCAAAAGGAATCAGGAAGCCATGAAAAGGGCTGTTCTGATGCATAAAATACAGTGTATGTGTATGACAGCCTTTTTTAAAAAAATAAACTTTTAAAATGGTTAGCAGTTCAGTGAATTTATCCTGCAGCATAGGGGCTAATGAGAAATAAGGTTTTAGGGGTGAATTTCTCTAGCTAGTGGAAAGGCCTTCGCATTGATTTTGGTATCTATTCATTCAAGCAGCCTTTATAAAATGAACTCTGGACACTGTGGGGAGCCTCAGAAGACAGTGCAGGACATGACATAGTATTAGAAATGATGGGCCAGATTTTGTTGTTTTGTAAATCCAGAGTAGCTCCATTGAAGTCAGTAACTGAGATCAAATTGTCAGGTTACACAGCTGTAGGCTGGAATTATAAACAGAGCCTAAGGGAATTAGGCACTAAACTCTAAATTTAATTGAAATTTATGTCCTTAACTCCCTTGGGTTCCTTTGGACATCCCATCCCTAATCAGTAACAAAGAGGGAGGTTTACTGTAAAATGTTACAAAATGGGCAGCTAGTAATAAAGAGGGGAGAAGGATCCCAGATGTGATTTTGCTCCCAATACATTCAATGGGATGAACTTACATTTCTAAGATAAATGTAATGCAAAAACAGAAAAAAATACTAATTATTCGCTTTTATTATATGAGCTTTCTGTGTCTCTGTTGTACAGTCTACCCGGGCTTGCCTGCCCTAGAATTCACTGTCTTGTGCAGAGTAAATTTGTGTGAGAAATTTCACACAAGAAACAACCACATTTCATTTCTGACAGTACCACCAAAGGTTTGGTTTTGGTTTGTTTTTTTTGTGAGAGGGAGGAACCACTTTTCACTGTGAGACAGTTTTACTGGTGTTGCTCTGAGTGAAGATGTAAATTCTGCCTGACACTGAAAGGATGAGCTGGGTTTGCTACAGTATGTTTTCAGAAGCTGGCTCTCTGCAAGCAGCTGTGCACAAAGCTAGAATACCATGTGGAATAGGGGTGTATGTATGTGAAAGAGTCCGCATGGGTAGAAAGGAAACAGTGTGGAAAATGGTTATAATTGTTTTTCTTAAAACAGTAGATGATCAATTTTTCAAAGTTAATCTTTGGAAGGCAGTCGGAGAAGAGCGGACTAGTACTGGAGTCATAGGTAGGGGCACAGAGGGAAGAGGAGTTGGCTTAGCTGTGGTTCTACCCCCTGCTATGTACTAGACAGCAGAACTGGCTTATAAGGAACTCATGCAGCACTCATCCCCCCTGCCCCTGCAGAAAAGTATCATTTCAGAGCAGCTGTGCTTCAGAAGAGTGTTTCTGAGACCAAATTCTTTCCAAATTTCCCTCTTCCATCCTGCAGCTAGTGCCCTACCCTACATCCAGGGCTGAGCCTGAATGCTGGGCCTTTGTAAATTGCTTGATTTACAAATAGTTTGGCCCATGGAGCTTAAAATCAGGTCCAATATTTGCATTTTAAAGGACAGACCCAACTGCTCTTCTCCTTTTCTTACTCAGCAAGGTTTGTTTAGGTTTTAGTAGCCTTTGTTTATTCCCATCTTTAGTTTCTCTGCTGGCTTGAATGAGGTTTGCAGTCAGCTGAGGAGTTACTTGGTGAACTTTTAATTTATTTTTTTTCCAAGCTGACACTGCTCCTGTTGTTTCTGGTTGGGTTCCCTTAAAGTGTGACCACTGCAGTCTTCACACACTGATATGTCAAAATGTAATTTGCGTGGTGTTTTTTCCCCTGAATTTGTGACTTGCACAGAAGTGCATGTTAAAGAGATGTGCTTTAATCAAACTGCTTTCTTAGATTTAGGGGTGAGTCTTTTCAATATGTCATGTAAAGCACATGGAAACACAGTACATAAATGCCTAACAGCCTTTTAAAAAGAGAATGTTGCTATTATTGAAAAGTGATTTAGTAAAATAATTCTAACCACAACACTTTGTTCCATCTATACTGTACTCATTGCCAATAATGTCAGACATGAGCAGCACTTTATGTTCATGCTGTCTGTGTATTGTG
The DNA here is from genome assembly GCA_007922305.1 of Dermatemys mawii. Lineage (NCBI taxonomy): Eukaryota > Metazoa > Chordata > Testudines > Dermatemydidae > Dermatemys > Dermatemys mawii. The sequence continues at coordinate 9,568,441 of ML677377.1, forward strand.
AGCTGTCTGCATGCTTCTAACACACATTCTGATTTTCTGTATTATCATGTGCTCCAGTTATTCCTGTGGGAAGATATAACTGTAACGAGAGTGTCTTACAGGTAATGCTGGCACACCTGAAACTCAAATTATGTTTGAATGTTTTCTTCTCTCAGGGCAGTTACAAATAATTGCAAAATTACTGCATGTGCATTATTATTGTGTGCACAGTTAAAGATGAGTCAGTAGGACAATACTGATGATGATGATAGCAATCAACTAACACTGTTCCTTGGTGAGTATTATCTTTATTTTTTCCCCTTTCACTCAGAGTGAGAATAGGCACTTGCATGCCACTTTTGTAGCCGGCATTGCAAGGTATTTACGTGCCAGCTGTGCTAAACATTCATATGTCCCTTCATGCTTTGGCCACCAAAGGACATGCTTCCATGCTGATCATGCTTGTTAAAAATATAATGCATTAGTTAAATTTGTGACTGAACTCATTGGGGGAGAATTGTGCATCCCCTACTCTGTTTTACCTGCTTTATGTCATATAGTTTGTGTTATAGCAATCTTGGATGATGACCCAGCACATATTCTTCTTTTTAAGAATACTTTCACTGAAGAGTTGACAAAACTCAAAGAAGATACCAATGTGAGATTTCTAATTATAGCTACACCATTCAACCCAAGGTTTAAGAATATGAAGTGCCTTTCAAAATCTGGAACGGATGAGGTGTGGAGCATGTTTTGAAAAGTCTTAAAAGAGCAACACTTCACTGTGGGAACTACGGAACCTGAATCACCAAAAAGGAAAATCAACCTTCTGCTAGTGGTATCTGACTCAAATAATGAAAATGACCATGTATCAGTTGGCACCACTTTGGATTGTTATCGAGCAGAACCTGTCCCCTAGAATGGTTGTTGAAGTAGGGAGGAACATATGACTCTTCAGTGCATCTGGCACGTTAATATCTTGTGATGCCTTCTAAAACAGTGCCTTGAGAATGCCTGTTTTCACTTGTAGGTGACATTGTAAACAAGAAGTGGCAGCATCATCTACTGAAAATGTAAACAAACTTGTTTCTCTGAATGATTGGCTGAACAAGAAATAGGACTGAGTGGACTTGCAAGCTCTAAAATTTTGCATTTTTTAATTTTTGCGTACATATTTTGAATGCAGGTTTTTTTCGTGCAAAATTCAACATTTTTAAGTTCAACTTTCATAATAAAGAGATCGCACTACAGTACTTGTTTTAGGTGAATTGAAAAATACTTTCTTTTGTTTTTTACAATGCAAACACTTGTTATAAAAATAAATATAAAGTGAGCATCGTACACTTTGTATTCTGTGTTGTAATTGAAATCAATATACTTGAAAATTAAGAAAACATCCAAAAATATTTAAATAAATTGTATTCTATTATTGTTTAACAGAACGATTAATCACGATTAATTTTTAATCACACAATTGTGATTAATTTTCTTAATCACTTGACTGCCCTAGTTTCAACATGTAGCCAGTGAGAACTGTGTGCTTAATGTGAAGAATAAGAGTGGGATAGAAGTAGAGACGTTAATATCGTATGACACATAATAGACATATTGCAGAGAGAGAGTTTTGAAGTGTTTTGGTGGTAAGCACAAAAGGAGACAGCAGCACCAATTGTCCATGGTGCTGACCAGTATTATTATGGTAGATATCATTAGAAAGCTCATTTATAAAGATAATGGAAAGAGACAGGAAAGTGCTAAAAGAGAGAATGTTTCAAGTGCATCAACTACAGAAGTAATCTATATGGCATGCAGTTTGATCTTTCACCGACTGAAATTCATAAGTAGGAGTAGGTAGGGCAGTTTGCCTTGGGCCAGTGTTTGAGAGAGCCCACCACAAACTTAGTGGCATTGTGACCAGGCATGTGGAATCACAGCACCACTAAGGTTCTGTGAGTCCACCTCTCCGTCTTGACAAAGACGCTGTGCTGAAATTAAGTGAGTGGCATTGTGACCTGGGTGATGCTGTAACCCTGTGCACCAGGTCACAATGCCACTCCATTTGAGGGCCCTTTCATAAACATATAGGAGATCCAGAAGCACAAATATCAGCCAAAATATAGATGGAGACTGCTGTTCAGTGCAAAGAAATAGTACTGTAAAGAATGCTCTTTCTTTTTCTTTCCACCTTCACGTTATCTCCCTTTCAGTGCTGATTCTGTCAAAGCCCTCTTGTACCTGTGTCTATAACCTATTCCCATCTAATCTTGATCCAACAGTGATGACATGAACAAAATATTTAAATCTCATCATTGATTTAGAGGTTTGTGCTGGATGTTTTTCATACCAGAATTCACTGTTTGGGAAAGTGCCTTCAATAAAAACTGCTAAGACTAGAAACTTGCTGCAGATGGAGTCTAACTCTGGGTTTTTTGTTCATTTGTTTTCTTGATTTGTTCCAACAAATGATCACTATTAATTAACAGCACTACTGATTGAGTCAGGTAGCTTAGCTGGTGTGGAGAATTCTTAGGTCTCAAGCCTTTAGGTAATTTTGCATCAGAAGACCTATGCCTCATTGAGCATGGGGTTTTGCATAAACATAGGCTCAACCAGCATAAAACAACTTCCAGGATCAGTGCTTTATTTTGTAAGTCTCCTTGCCGCCAAGAATCTTTCTGAACAATGTGGTATATTTCCACTATACTTTCTATCCTCTTCATGAACCTGTTCTTTGCTGCCCTTGGTTTTTGCAGATGTTCTCTGTTCTACAGTGTGCCATTCTCCGCAGTAGGAGCTCACCATGTTTAAAATTTTTCTTAATGCAATACAGTAGTTCAGTGCATAAGATCAGGTCTCTGTCTAGTGGGCAATCCCAGGAAGAACTGCTACTTTGTGAAAACTAAGGGAGTTAATTATTTAGTTCAAGCGGTGGAGGCTTGCGCTTTTGGTGCTGAGAATTTGAGTTCAATCCCTGCTGGTGACTTTAGTGTCTGTACATAAGTTGCCATGGCTCATTACATGAAGACTTTAGAAAGGTTGCCAGACTTTGACTTTTGACTTTGACATCTGAAGGGGAAATATGCATATGCTGTTGAAGAGTTACTTCAGCTTTGTGCACGCAACTTTAGTTTTTATGCTTGAGAAGAAAGCTCAAACCCTTCAGTGGTTGAAACATATTATTTTGTCAAGTCCTTACTTTGTCTTGTTGACAGAATACATTTTCTCAAAAGCTGAAATCATTCTGTCAAGAAAACTTATTTTGTTCAATAATCCTGCTTGTTGACAAATGTTCAAAAAGGAAAAAAATCTTCAATTATTCTGGGAATGTTCTGTCTGGTGTCTCCAGGTCTGTTTACTTTGCCAAGGGAAAGAATGGTTATTGCCTTGTGGGTGAACTATTCAGATCTGGGTGTAATGAAAAATATAACTCTGAATCCTATTTTAGATGTATGTATCCATGTGCGGTTCTTATTGGAGTGGGTTTTATTTTTTGGCCAGGAATTAGAGGGAGATCCAGTGAGGTCATATTTTAAAGGACCCTTTAATAAAGGAATGCAAACAGCACACATGTCAAATGAATAGAAAAAGGAAGAGTGTGAAACAGAGGGCATCTGTTGAAAATCTGGCAGATGTCTTATAACTTCTGTTTACATCAAAGAGCCACTTCAGTGAAATGAAGACAATTGTTTAAATAGACCTGTGTGAAAAGTTATGCATGTAATAGCCAAACCAGTGCATATTGGTTTTTGGATGGTTTTTAAGGGACAAAATAATGTCCTGATGGGGTAAGTTTTGCTCATTCACACAAAAAGCGAAAGTGATTTTTCACCGGAAAAACCGATTCTAACTTTTGCAAAATGCATTTTCACAATTGGTTGGAAACTCAAGTAACTAAGTGGCATTGCCACTTAGCTCCGGAAAAGGCATGAGAAAGCTCCTAGTTACCAGTCCTGAGCATCTTAATGTCCAAATCCCATAGGCGGGCAGCTTTACACCCACTTGCTTATGTGAGCCTTCTAATGATGAGTATGACATCTCCTCTGGTGCCTGTTCCTGCTGTCAGCTGTAATCAGTGGCAAAACTCTCACTGACTTCAAGAGGAGCGGGGTAGACTTAAGAAAACTGGATCCTGGATGCCATTTTTATAAAGCACTTAAGTCACAGTTACTCTTAATGGAATTTAGGCTTCTAGGTGACTTTAGGCATTTCTGAAAATGTTTCCTCCTATTGGTATACACATTCGAGAATATGAGGGGGAGCTTCAAATTCAATGTTCAAGGTGTTTTCTGTGCACTGAAGAGCCTACACTTGTGTGCTCAAATGAGGCTTGTGCCCATACATGATTTTAAAATCAGGCCCATAAGCAGTTATTGCCTGTGATTAAGTATCCCTTATATAGCGTGTATATCTATATCTATATCTATATATATCTATATATCTCTCTGGGGGGGATCTGATGCCCATGTAATATGTTTACTTTTTCATGCATTTTGACCAATGCACTTTTACTCAATTTATTCTAACATTCTGACTCCCCCAAGCATATTCCAATGATTATGTTTCAAACAAAGTTGCATAGACATGCCCTCTTTAAAACAAAAGTAAAATATGAATATTTATATTTTGCATGATATTCTGTTCAAAGGAAATGTACATTTTTTAACAATAAGCACTTTATTATAAAACATGTTTGTTTTATACGTTAAGATCAAAGAGATAAGCAACAGGTTTTTTATTGTTGTTTTTGGATGTCAGTGATGCTGGAATACAAAGCAAAATGAAAGAATCAGGAATTCTTTTTAGCATAAATAGTAAAGGAGCCCTTGTATACATGCCAGCTGACCACAGATCCCTGATTCCATGGCTTGAAAAACGGAATCTGTTCAAGAAATGGTCAATCATGAAAATTTTATTTACCTGATGTTTTCAGGGAAAAGTAAAAAGTTTGAAGATTCTATCTATTTCTGTTGTACCCATCACCACAGGATCTTAGTATCTTCTGGAATGTTTTGCTCCAACATCCATACAACATTACAACATGAAGATAGCAAAGTTAAGATCACAATGTCTGAGTTCTGAAAATTAATTAAACTAAGACACAAAAGTATTATTATATCACAATGTGTCCTTAGCTCTATCCATATTACCTCAAATTTACCAACAAATTTGGACACTTCCAGCTGGGATACCATCATAAATACATTTCATATGCAGACTATATCTTGGCTGCCCATACTGACAACTGTTAATTAAAATGGTATCAAGCCCTCTCTTATATTTGTCAGAACCATTCACCATTATGAATTTAGATGACTATCTTGAACAATACTGCAAGTACCATTGTTTTTGCAAGAGGTGTCTCTTCTGAGACAATCCTTAAAGCATTGATATCAAGCATCTCCTACCATGAGATTAACCTTCTAATTCTTCTGAACTAAGCAAAATGATAACTAAACAATTGAGGAAAGAAAAATGGGTGTGTGATGAATGAAGGGACAGGGAAACTCCCTTTTATGGACACCTAGCCAGCCAGTAGCTATAAAATCCCTGTTAGTAGTTTTTCTCTAATTATTCTACCTGTAAAGGCATCATAAGCATAAAGTAGCCTAGAATTCCTGCTTACCTGTAAGCGGCTAAGAAGTTAAAAGAAACCTGGTTGGCTCCTGACCAAAGGAACCAATGGGGACCGAAGATGCTTTCAAACCAGGCGGGGAGGGAAAGTGCTTTGTCTGTTTTTTTCATTCACTCTGGGCTTTCAGGGGAATCAGACAGTTGTCTTCTCTCCATCTATCTATAATGTTTCTAAACAACAACAGTAAGTAACTTAGCCAGGCAAGGCAGTTTAAGTTTTATATTTTGTTTCTCACTTGTGAATTTCTCAGGTTTTTGGGAGATATCCCTGTGTTTTCTCTGTAACTTTGAAACTCAGGAGAGGGTGGAATTCCTCTGTGGTGTGAGTTTTTCTTTGATTCTTTTTGTGATTGCACAGTATTTTTTCCACTGATTCCTATAATGATTTTGTTTTTTTTCCTTTAATTAAAATCTTTCTTTTAAGAATTTGACTGCTTTGTTTTCCATTGTGTAGATCCAGGCTTTTTGGATCAGGCTCACCTAGCAGAATTGGTGAGGTTTTTCTCAGGCCTCTCCCAGGGAGGAGGTATAGACTTGAGGGGATTTTGGAGAAAAAGAGGGAGCTCCAAGTGGCCCTGCCATAGTTTTTAGGGTAACACTTGGTGGTGGCAGCATACTGTTCCAGACACAGGAGAAACTTGTGTCTTGGGGGCGTTTTAATCTAAGTGGTAAAATAAGCTTAGGGGGTCTTTTCGTGCAGGTCCCCACATCTGTACTCAAGAGTTCAGAGTGGGGAGGCAAGCCTGACAAAAGGGTTAAAAAGTCTCACTACTATGCATAGGTAAAAAGAAGTGAGTGGAGGCCTGGCCCAAAGAGCCAGTGGGAAGGCTAGAACTCTTTAAAATTAAAACAAGACTCCGCATTTGTCTGTCTGTTCTCCTGGGGAGATGCAGACAGGGCAAGAGATATGCTGTAAGAAGCTTGGGTCAGGTAAGAAAAAATCATCAGTGTCATACCTAGAAACTATTAATTGAAAACTACAGATATGGAAGTAGATGAGGAAATGTCTAGGAAGACGCAATTAGGTTTATTCCTTTTATTTCGTTATGCTAACCCCAGGTGCTTTTGTTTTGCTTGTTACCTTTCAGTTGGATCTCAAGAAAGCTATTCATGGTGTTTAATCCTTGTAATTGCTCTTTTAAAATCTTAGCAATAGCTTGAGTTCCCAGATATATTTTCTTTCTTTTTTTATTAATAAAATATACTTCTTTTTCTTTTTTTTTCTTTTTTTTTTTAGAACTATTGTCCCTATAAAATCAGGACATCTGGTCATCCTATTTTAGAACAGAATTGGATTTCCTTTTTTTTCTTTCTCAGCTCTTCCTTGGGGCGGGGGGGGGGGGGGGGTAAAAAAGGGTTTTTAAACCCTTTGTGGGCCCCCACCTTCTGCACTCAAAGTGCCAGAATGGGGAATTAGCCTCAACGGGGCGGGGGGGGGGGGGTTAAAGTCATTCACTGATGCCTCAAATATATATTCCAGCCAAGGCTAAATGAAGGCAATCTAGGGCTATAAGCACTCCTCATACAGTGCGCTTACAGTTATCTCCCTACTCTATGAAATCAACCCTCCTTGGATTGGCAGCAGATTTCAGAGTGAAAGGGAAGGGAGCAGTTCACATATCTTAGAGCTATTGTTTCCCACTGTTTAAAGACTCAGAAGTCAGCTGGTAAACTCTGTTCACATTTTCAACTTTTTCCTTCCATTCATGATTGCTAGAAATTTAATTTAAAAAAATAATGAGAGATGAGATTCTGACTTCAGCAATCCAGCTCTGCACTGTGTCAACAGGATATTATATCACTAAAATTATTTATAGCAGCAAACACACAAGACTTAATTCTCATTTCATTTACACACCAGATTCACACTGGGACAACTCCATTCATTTCTGTGGCACTGGTACCAAGGTAAATGAGAGTAAAATGAGCCCACTAGTGCAAATTTAATGGCACAGGAGGGCAAATGGAACCACAAAAAGCAAATCTTTTTGTTCCCACTCGCAAGTCATATATTGGGAAATCCTAACAAGTGATGATAAAGGGACAGATAGAAGAAATAAACAATGGGAATCTAGTGGTGCATGTGCAGAATAAAACTGTGGAAAGAAAATCACTATCTTGGTCACATGCATTTTTTATTAAAAATATAGTCAAGACTAGTGTGTGTACTGAAAACTTATAAAACAATCAAAAGGGGTTTTTACTGTCTCACTCTTACTCTCTTCCAACTGACACTGCTGCTAATAACTCTGAACTATTTATTCTCTAAGAGGTGTTGGATGGTAGGAGGTAGAGAAGGAAAGAGCAAGAACTTGTTTAAACAGAAGTTTTTTTTCTTTACCAAATTCATTTGAACCTTTACCAATTTTTGTTTCAGTAAATTTGGTTGCATTTAGGTAGAGATGGACTCTGCCCTCAGTTACATGGCATAATTGCACTGAGGAGCTACTGCTGGCTCATCCCTGCAAAATTCCTCAGTAAGAAATATGCAAGAATAAAGAGCTTGAACAACTCTAGCCATAACCATAACTATACAGAACTTGAGTCTACTTGTGGGACACAAGGGTTTTGGTTATTGCTCCTGAAAAATAGTACTGAGATCTGCTGTGGGACATAGGCAAAGGTCATGGATGCTAAGAGCTGAAGTTTAGAGCTGCGAGAAGGAAGTCAGTTGCAGTATACCACAAGAAATGTGACTGGTCCTATGAAACTCACAAATTGTGCTACATATTCACAAGCACCATCTACTGGCACTTTATCTATTAACTATTTGACTAATAGATGCGAAGATATATAGGGTCTGATTGCTTGTAATCAGAATCTAAAATAGTGTAATAAAGAATTAGACAAAAGCTCATAGTTAGTGAATATAGATCACACGTTCATTCCATGAGTCACCAGAGCCTGTAAATACATATTAACAGAGCACAAGCAACTAATATGAGGGATTGGGCGTAGTGGCATTGACTGTCAATCTACTCTGAGAAGTTGTCGATTTGTAATGCTAGCACTGTTGTCTTTGAGTACATTTCCTTTAATCAATATAGCATTTGTGTAAAGATCACTTTCTATAGATAATAGCAGGGGAGGTGTCCTCTTTTCTGTTAGCACAGTGGCTGCAGACAGATCTTACAAAAGCCAGGGTAATGAATTCTGCAGGCACACTTGGAAAAAGTCTTATAAGGTGTAAATTATAGTTAATCTTAATTGCAGCCAGGCTATGGACACCAGACATTTTGTGAACAGTGCCCTGTACATAATTGTAAATTCTCCAGCTACAGAAATTTCATCTGAAGTCTTCCAGTGCCAATAACGTTTTGATGCATTTTTCCCCTGACGACATTTCCAATTATATCATTCTGGAAGCTGATTGCATCTGGTCTGAACATTTGGTTGCTAGGCTCTTTGTAACATAACCACTTTTAGTTAAAAAAATTTAAGGTCACATGTTGTTAGCGAAGAGGCAGGTTGCTGTTTCTTTTTCCTCTCAAGATATTCATATCAAGAAAAAGGGGAAAAAATGATTTTGCTGGTAACAGCATAAACACATATTGTGTGTCCTTTAGAGGGTTATCTAATAAGCTGGAAACATTCTAATGCTACCTTGTTCTCCAAAATAATGAAACATATTAAGACGAAATAAATTATTTAAAGTAATTGCTGTTGGCTCATCTAACTGATTGAGTGTCTACTAAATAAGTAGAGGCAGCTTTTCATTACATCCTTATCTCACAAGAAAACAGAACATCCTTGAATAATAGGTATTAGAATAGTAAAAACTGATAAGAACATTTTCTGAAGTCTTCCCATTTTATAAGGTCGCTAAAGTACAAAATTGTAATTCTATCGCAATGTGGAGAAGCCTACAGATGTAAGTTTTTGTGCTTGATAGTTATACAATTCTTTTAGTCTTGCTATGCTGTAGAATGCTATGCTATACTCTCTCTACCACTTCATTCCCCAGGAACTGTTCATTATCATTTGATACTAACAGATCATCCAGATACATCTTATAAAAGCAGAGAATGACAATACTGCTATGAGTTTATTCACCATGCTGCTATGATGAGATGGCTCTGATACCCTTTACTCTTATTTTTCCTGTTGTTCTCATACACGCAATGTCTCTTCAATAAATTTGCTTTTTCTTACTGCTGTGCAGCTTAAAGTGTGCTCTCTGTTCAGCAACATATTCATTATGTTGTAGAAATGAAGAGTGCTAGCCTGTCATATGATTTGAAAATTAAGTATGGCAAAATCATATTGTTTGTTGACATGATGTCCCATGTGAAGATGCCCGATGTGAAGCAGAGGATACTAAGGAGATATTAATTAAAATCCTGTAAAAATTGGTCCTGATCCATCCCTATCTTTAGTTCTACGGTAGTGGCAGGGCTTAGCTGCCCCGGGCTCACCTCCAGTTTGTCTTATGTTGCCAAAACTCTTGCTTCAGGGTTTAAGCAACTGGCAAGGCTTAATAAGGGATTTCCTCTGCTTCCCCTCCCCTTCCTCTGAAGCATTTGTGGTGGCCATAGCTGGAGACAGGACTTTCGGCAGAATGGTCCAGGATTCTGAGATGGCACTGAGTGTTCTCTCGCTCAGGTGCTTGGGCCTAATTGATCATTGTATGTGGAGTTGGGAAGGAATTTTCCCCCAGATCAGACTGGCAGTGATCTTGGGGTTTTCTTCTCCATCCTCTGCAATGTGTGGATACCGGTCACTTGCCGAGATTATCTGAACATATCTCACTTAATCATTTCTATGTTATAGTGGGGGCCTCAAGAACTCGTGCACCTTGGTCCCCCCTGTTCTCTGCTTGTGGCACATAATAGTCTAGTCTCCTGTGGGCTATAATACTTTGGTCTCATTTCAGATTTTAGTGTGCGGGTGCTGCATGATGTTTGTGGCCTGTGATATACAGGGGATCAGACTGGATGATCTCATGATCTCTTCTGGCTTTAGACTTGCTGACAGTGTAGAAGTCAATGAAGTTATACTGAAGTAACACTGGAGTCACACAGTGGGGAAACTGGCCCATTGATCGTATAATTTAATAACATTTGTGTGCATTTGAGTTCTGTGTTCAAAACCTCATTTTAGAGAGAGATGGTTCTCATAACAGCCAACCATAATAATTTGAATATCTTGTCTGTTGGAATGAAAGGATTATTTTCTAACTACAATTGATGAAATACTGCTGCAGATCATGGCATGTCCACTCCCTCCAGAACTAAAAGGGCCAAAGAGACTAAACAAGTCTAATTTATGATGAGGCAGATTCAGATTCTTGTTCGTATGTAGTTGAATTAATAATTTCAGTGAGCCTTTCTGTGGTGTATGGTACTACTCTATGTGGATCAGGATGTAAGATCTGGCCCTATGTCTTTTTTTCTTTACCAAAAAAATCCTATTTTTGTTAATTCTAAAACTTGTTAATAAAAACTGCTCCCTTCTGGATAAAAAAGCCAATAAAAAATTGGCACAATATCTATCTATCTATCTATCTATCAGTGGACAGCTTTCTATATTCTTCTGAAATATCAAATCAATACATATTTCATTGGCCACCTAAAGCTGGATGAAAGAATTTATTCCCTCTCTCCATATTGCTTGGATCTGCCAAGATAAAGAAGTACATTGCTTTGTTCTGTAATCCTTTCTTAACCTCCCGATCTACAGCATGCCATTCAGCTTTTCTACTAGCTACTTTGCAAAAACAGGCACAGTATTTAACTAAGGAGGCACTTAATGCAATTTGATTATTGCCCCTTGACTGAAATACAACTCCATTTGGTGCTGTCTAATTATGTGTAGACATATTGGCACATAATTGTCATTTAATTATACAATTGCTCTAAAGGCAGCAAGTGATCATATAACTGCTAAGTTAATTTTCCTATGTGTGAGAGAGAGGGGGGAGAGGAAGGTAACTGCTAAGAAATGATATCCCAGAGGTTCTGTGCCCAGTCTTTTAAAAAGATACTCCAGATTCGTAGTTGGTATGAATTGGCTCCATTGAAGTCAATGCCAGTTTAAACCCACTGAGAATCTATCTAGAAAGTTTTAATTAGAGTCTTGAGAAAGCTGAAAAGCTCTGATGGCCTATAACTTGGAAACCATTTGAAACAAGAGATGGTAAATAATTCTTAATTACTCTGATGATGTTGCAATAGTATTCTGTTATTTTTCATGCAATTAAAATCAAATCAGTAAGCAAATAGTCCAATTTTCTTGGTTTCTTGGACCCCTTTGTAGAAATTCTGAGCAGCTAGCACAACTAATTATACCCTTTACTTTAAAATATACTTAAGAGCATAGGACCCACTAACAGGAAAAAGATAAATGGATCTCAAAGAAGGCATAAGCCAGGTCTTTAAATTTAAGAACTGATAAAACCTAGGGGTGGGGGGAAGTCACAAAATTGTGAACATAAAATGCCTGTCGATAGCTTTCAAAAGACCTGTCAGCTAGATCTACAGCAAAATGTTCTCCAGAGATTGAAGCGAAAAGCCTGATTAGGCTTGTCTCAGAAATTGGAACTCACATCTCTGAAAGGGTCCCATCTGGGCTGGAAATTGCCGCTGCTCTCTACGTCTTTTGATTAGGAGTAAGGTGTGGGGAGGAGCAGATTAAATGGTGTGCTGCTATCACTAACACTGGCTTCAGAAAATCCAGTAGTGTATTCTCTTCTGTTTGGGTTGATAGTCTGCACCTACTGTTGCAGTGACGACATGAGCATAACACTGTCCTGAGGTATTAACAGTACTAACTCAAGGAGAAGATGAACCCATCTAAAGTCAGCTCATCTGGCAGAACATTGTCCCTTATGCTATACAGAAGTATTAGCCATACTGTGTGAAAGGGAGAGAGCCATATTCTAAATCACCAACACTGAGGTAGTCTGTGGAAGTCTCTTATTGAACTAGATTGACCCTGTCCTAGCTTGATAGATCTTACCTTATCAGAGCACGTGGTAGCAGGGCTGACGACTAAGTAAAGAAAACACTAAACTCTAATGCTGCATGATCTTGTGCATGTATATATGTTGCCAGTGCCAAAGAACTACTGTGCATGCAAGCGGAGCAGTGAGTCTTGCAAGATACATTACCTAAGGCAGTATGGGGCTTAAAAAGATAGAAACAAGATCCCATACACAAGCCTAATACTTTGTAGAAAATATATGTTCCATCATTATTATGGAAGTGAATAGGTATTGACTTGTTAAAAAACATTTCTCAATCAATATTATGATGACATTATAGAAGTGCACTTTTGGTTAATACTAACAGTCCTGCTTCTATTTTCAGTCTAGTATCTCATCTTTACTTGTATGTTTGACAGCTTAAATTCAGTGATTTAAGAAACTGAGAATTCCCCCCACCTACCTTCATTTTGATAAGGTAAGCTCTATTTTTCTTTTTTCTTTTTTTCATGAAACTTGAAGGTTTCATGGGAAACTAGAATCCCATGGTAATATTCATAAAAGAGAGGTTATTAATCCTGCAGTGTATTATTAATTAATTATATTATATTATATTATATTTATTAGTTCATCTTTTTTTGTGGTAGCATTCAGAGGCTCCAATTCCGATTTGTGCCCAGCTGTGCTATGTGTTGTAGAAACATGAACGTAAATTCAATCCCTTGTTATTTCCCCTTCAATTTCAACTGGATATAGTATTCTTTACCAGCTTGTTTTTTATCGATTATGTGATATTCTGTGTATACTATTAAACAGTTACTGCATTTCAGAAGTGACTCTATTTCCATAGTGACCAAAATGATCCTGATATATTTTGTAAATTTGTAAAATGTTCTGATTAATCTGATGAAAGACAATCAGATGGTCTCATGATTTACCAAGCTGTTTTGAATACAGACATATTGCAAAATTTGATTTAGAATTGTTTGAGTTATTTCTGGCTGCAACATGTACATTTCATCCCTCTGCTAACACTATCCACTATACTTATTTGGATCCTGGCTAACCACGCTCCTTGCAAATTAATATACCTAGCAAGGCATTTCTTAATGGCTGCTGGTTCTTCTGCTTCTTCCCTAGGTGTGAATGCTACTACTGTTCCCTCATATAGAGAGACGGCTTGCAAGGCTTTATATCTTGAGAGACCTCTTTCAAATGGTCCCATAGCCTTACATTATCAACATGCTCTTATATTCTGGTCTTATATCATGGACAATCTTCTATATGCAGAACTACCCTATTGTTGCATGATGTTTATTGCCGGATAGTACCATTAAGCTATAGCTACATCATATCTGATCTTCCCTTGCTGGTTAGATCACTGTCAGGCACCACTCTCACACAAAGACTCATTACAAGTTTAGAAGCCACCTTCTTCACTAAAATAACTTCATCATTTTGGCAGGAAACTTCTTTCCATATTTGACCAAACAATGTGATATTTTTTAAATTTCTGACCAATGGTATTGCAGACTTCTTTGGAGTTTTGTCTGGAAAACATTCCCAAAGACATCTATTGTTTCTGTGGTGACTCTTTCGGTGCTAAGTTCACAGGACCTGAAGCGTCAGTCAATCCATACACTAAGTTCACTGTATTTCTGAAAAATCTTCAGTTTAGTAGCTTGCATACTGTAGTTCCTTGGATATAATGAAAAAAACAGTACAAACATACATTTTATAGGGCCAGATCCTACAGGGTGCTGGAGTCTGGAATGCCTATAATCAGCTTTGAAAACACTCAGCATCTCCTACAAAACACTCAATAGTTGGAAGAATTTAGCAAGAAAAAGAAAAAAATTCATGATCAGATTGACTTGTAGCATAATTAACATCATATTGTACAAATATATCAGTAACTATAACTGGCTTTATCATTATTAGCAAATACATAAAGGCACTGCATTTGACATCCCTCTTCTTAACTTCAAAGAGCAGTTCTGGTAAGGTCTTATTCAGTGTCCTGAGTTTTTCTGTGGAGTTTATTTGAGAAAGCAGGAGAAGCCAAGTATACCTCTCTGAATAAGCTGTTGGAGCAGGCAATTTGTTAAACCACTTTTTCTCTCCAGACAAATGGCGATCTTTTTTCCCCACATCATAAAATTGCATTTAAAATTGTGTTAAGAGTTTGAAGTTTGAGCAAGATCAAGAAGATTCACTGCTCAGGATTACATTTCCACTACCACACCACAGTGGTGCAGAGCAGAATATTAGTAGAGTTGAACCTTCTCTTTTCCTTGTAGTCAGAATTAACACTTATTGTGGCAAGCTGTGAATTCTTTTGCTTGTGAAAAGTCTCACAACTTTTACATTATTATATTATTACATTATACCATTATTTTTTTGTTAATTTGTAGATTACAAATCTGTGCTGCTTCTAAATCTTTACTTTGGCTTATTTTCTGTAATTTTTGAAAAGATGTAACTAGAAAAACATGCAACATGAATGAGCTGATGCTGTTAATGAAGCTTTGTAATCTTCATAAATTCCCCAAAACAGATGTAAGGTTACCTGGTAGTCCTTTGTGCCTTCCCATCACATTTTGAGTTCAGCTACACTCAGACCTCTGAAAACCAGAAAATACAGAGTTAAGGTACATGCCTCCTGTATGTGGGCCTTGCATCCCACATCTGCCCATTCCCAGTTATGTGTCTGTGCTATGAAATGAACATGCTCATTCCCAACTTCCCATCCCAATCTCAGCATTGTGGAAGCAAATTTTGAAGGGGGAATGGAAATGGGATGTGTGTGCATGTGGGGAGCTTTTGGAGGGACAGAGCTGTAATCCCCTGTAAATACCCCAGTTCACTACCCTGAACCTCTCTGAACACTGCTCTGACTCCCCTTTCCCTAGAGCCTGCAGGAAGAAGAGGAAAAGTGAACCTAGAGCCCCTTCCTTATGGCTGGAGGCAGCAATGGGAAGGCAGGGGGAGTTCTGGCTTCCTTCCCTTGATCTGAAATGTTATAAAATTCTGATTTTTAGAGCAGTTTAAAAATGTCTCTTAAACCAGAAATTTTGGCCTGATAGGAGCCTCCACAGAATGCAGGGAAAGAGCAAGGAAAAAGTTTTTCCTAATATCCAACCTAAACCTCCCACTCTGTAACTTGAGACTATTATTCCTTGTTCTGTCATCTGCTACCACTGAGAACAGTCTAGAGATCCATCCTCTTTGGGGCCCCCATTCAGGTAGTTGAAAGCAGCTATGAAATCCCCCCTCATTCTTCTCTTCTGCAGATTAAACAATCCTAGTTCCCTCAGCCTCTCCTCATAACTCATGTGCTCCAGCCCCCTAATCATTTTTTTGCCCTCCGCTGGACTCTTTCCAATTTATCACAGCCTTCTTGTAATGTGGGGCCCAAAACTGGACACAGTGCTTCAAATGAGGCCTCACCAATGCCGAATAGCAGGGAATGGTCACGTCCCTCAATCTGCTGGAAATGCCCCTACTTATACAACCCAAAATGCTGTTAGTTTTCTTGGCAACAAGGGCACACTGTTGTCTCATATCCAGTTTCTTGTCCACTGTAACCCCTAGGTCCTTTTATGCAGACCTGCTGCCTACCCATTCAGTCCCTAGTCTGTAGCAGTGCATGGGATTCTTCCATCCTCAGTGCAGGACTCTGCACTTGTCTTTGTTGAACCTCATCAGATTTCTTTTGGCCCAATCCTCTAATTTGTCTAGGTCCTTCTGTATCCTATCCCTGCCCTCCAGTGTATCTACCACTCCCCCCAGTTTAGTGTCATCTGCAAACTTGCTGAGGGTGCAGTCCATGCCATCCTCCAGATCATGAATGAAGATATTGAACAAAACCAGCTGAAAATTAGCTGAGATCTTGAATGGCTTAGATCAGTCTGGGGAGGAACAGAGATGTAGTTTGAGTCCAAGGTGTGAGCAAAAAAAGTTAGAAGAACCAGGTGATTTTGTAAACACATGCTTTTTATAGGGTCTGTGTCTCGGGAACTCTTACTCAAATAATCGCATGTTTGGATTAGTAACCCTATGCCTCACCTTTGTAAGGCAAAATAAATTTCAAGTCAATCTGAGTCAGCACGTGGATGTTGCAGCACTTTGTTTAGTCATCTTTTAACCAGTAAATAAGATTCAGCTGTTACTCTAGCAGAACTGCTACTCTCCTCAGATATATGGAAAATAAGTGAAATAGTTCATTTATGTAATACCTGCAGGATATTTTAAAGCTTAACATCTCAATATTTTGGGAGAGGAGAAAAGGATTAATACGGTATGTCATTTACACTGTGATAATTAGAAGATGTGCCTAACTTCAGCATTATGTTAACCTGCTTATTCAGCAGCCGCCTACTCCAAATCATTTTTTAAAGTTGTATACTGGGCAAGAGAAACCTATTTTGGGCAGAACTTGATGAGAGAAAGACCTTACAAATCTTTCTGAGAATACAAAGATAGTCCCTTAAACCTCCCAAAGTAGGCCAAACTCATCAGGTATAATCTGATTGGTGATAGAGATTTGCTTCAGCCTTCAAGTGGAAAAGTCAGTCTATGATCCACAGTTCTGAGATATAACTATCAGAAGACTATCAGCACTTCTCAGTAGTCTTCTGTAGCTGTGAGTTGAGATGATATGCTCTCTATTTATCTTATTTGTATTAAACTAGCACTTAGGGGCCCCAGTCATGTCCAGAGCACCACTGAGTGGGGTGCTGTACAATCCCGTAATAATAAGAGACAGTCCCTGTCCTGAAGCATTTACAGTATTAACAGAAAATATAGATAAAAGGTGAGAGAAAGGAACTAAAGCATAGAGAGATTAATTATTCAGCCTAATGTGACATAAGAAGGCTGTGAGAGATCCAAAAACTGAATCCTGATCTTCCAAGTGACAGGCTGGTGCCTTATGCACAAGATCATCCTTCATCTCTGTATATTAGAGCTCTATTGAACTGTGACACTCTCCAGATATTAGGGTCTGACCCAAAGTCTATTAATGTCAATAGGAGTCTTTCCACTGGCTTCAATGGGGTTTGGATCTGGTCTTTAATTTTAAAAATCTGTGAATGATTCAGCATGAGACTCAATCTGCAAAAGTGAAAATAAACAAAGATGTTATAAAGATCACAGGGAAAGTGATGAGTTAATGAGGTTACTGCCTTCAATGAAGTCATTCCCTTCTTTTTTCTTCAATACTTACATTTTTAAAAATTTGTTTCTAAGGTCTCAGAAACAGTGTTACATTCCATTCATTCTCTAAAAATCTACCCAAGAGGTGATTTATCCCATAAACATGATGTACACACCTGCAGATTAAATATCTATCAGTAAGAACTTGATTTGCTTGTAATTAATATTACACTATTTTAAAACATGGTTAGTGTAATTTGTAACTTGGAGCTTGATTCATTACTAGGATGAACACGAGCAAGATTTCTTGGTTTAAGTTGCGTTTACTAATTATTAATCTTTACATTTCCATGCTTGTTCCTTTATTAGATTAGTCAGTGAAGGCAGCTGAGAATTTTTTTTCCTGCTAAAAGAATCAGCTTACTAGTTCTAGTTTTCTGATTTCTTAGGCAAAACAAACAATTTAACTCTCTGAGGTCTTTTGAATAAACCTTGCAAAGTTTTGTGATAACAATAAATGGAGTTGACCTTATACCATTAAAATTAATCTTAAACGGTTTTTAGATTAGGCCCCACATGATACTAGTACTGGGAAATTGTGATGCTATGACATAAAACAACCAAAAAGAGGAAGGATGGTCTTGAGGTGAAGGCACTGGATAGGGTTTCAGGAGATCTGGTGTCAGTTCTTGGCTCTGCTCATGACTTCCTGTGTGAAGCAAATCACTTAGATGCTCATTCAGCAAGGTACTTAAGCTTATGTCTAACAGTAAGCAAGCGAGTAGCCAATTATTTACATGCTTAACATCGGACATATGCTTAAGTACCTTGCAGAACTGGGGCCTTAATCAATCTGTCTGTCCCATGCTTGGAACTCCCACTGACTGCTAGGTCAAGGTGAATGGTCCATTGTGTCTATGCTTTTGACAAATCACGTGTCTAAGTATCTCTTCCTCTTTCTTTCTCCCTCCTGATAAATCCGTAAATATGTCTCAGTTCTTTAAAACATGAAAATCCACAGAAACTCCTTCAAGAAGAGAGTTCACCCCTGGTGCAGGATGGGAGGGGAATTTGGTAGAAAAATGATAATCTGTCTATAGATTTTCAAAATTACCCTATCAAATTTAATAATTATATCCTTGCTGTAGAATTTTGTAAGATGATAAAAAAGTTATAGAACAGTCATAATTCTCTGTTAAATTCTGTAGGTTTTTAGGTTAATGTCTATCGATTGCATCTCTTATAAATTATATAGGACCATAAGGAAACCCAATTTCTGCCAATTTATGATTTGGAAATATATAATTATGATTTATATGAAAGATTAATGATTTATGCTATAGTAAAATACCTCAGACAATTTATTCTTTTCAATCTATGAAAGCCATTTAAAAATAAATTATAAACATATTTGTTATTCCCTCCTGAGTGATTTTCAGGGTAAAGTTGTCCAAAATGAAGCTTGTGTGGAAGACTTTAATGAGTGGCTAGATTTTTCTAACACTTACATAACACAGATGTAATTCCAATGCCTTTGGAAACTGGTTTTGATCACAGATATGTATTTTTTCTATCTTATAACACAAAAACTAACATTTATAAATTAAAGAATCCTTTACCTGAAAAATTACATATCAGATGTCATTTGGGGGGTTCTGCGGAAGGTAAGATTCTATTTGGTCTAACATCTGAATCTTGTTATTTCAATAGCTTTCCCTCAGTGGCAGAAACATGGTCTAATATGTACCTTCTGTCATTTGTATTAGTTTAGTTGTTTCCTGGGAAAAATACCTCTTTCTGGTATTATACTTCTGTGGCACGCATCTTCAAGATGTTCCAGCAGTGCACAGATTCAGAAGGTTGCAAGGTACTGAAGTCCTGAGATGCAAATATAGTTGTCTAAATGTCCAACCTGCCTCCATTTAGGTCAAATGCAAGTCTTTATATTGGATGTTGTACAAGAAATTCACATGAAAAGTGGAACATATACAAGTGAGAATAAAATATTCCTCAAAGAACATTGTTAATGTATGGACGTGTGATTATTAATTTGTTTCCTCTGAAGTTTGTCCAGTTGCCTTTTTAGCCAACCTTTGGATGATTCACTCCCCAAATTAGGAAGGTTTCTTTAGATTTTACCTTCAGTGGTATCCCTCTTTGGCTTTATTTGTTTCAAGGAATTTTAATCACCTGATACTGTATATAATATGTTACAGATATGGTATTAGACTGCCGGAAAGATGATCAGCAATGGTTTGTACGCCTATTGCTACCATAACAATGTTAACACCTTTTCATGATTATCAGATTATCATTATTAATAATAATAGAGATAAACATGCAATATGAGATCCTCAGCTGGTTTAAATTGATGTAGCTCCTTTGAGATCTTGGTCACAATTTTTAAAACAAAGATTTCAATTTTTTTTACTGTTAAATTAAACTCTGATTAATCCTAAATACTGGTGAGGTTTATGTTCATATAAGGAACATTTTGGATTGTGGAGTGAGCACAGAATGTTTTAGGGGTACCGCAATTGAATTTGGAACATTTTGCTTCTAAGTTCCCAATTTGAAAGCATGCCATTTCAACAATTAACAGAAACTGCTACCTGCTGATGGCAATTTGACAGGTAGCTGCAACACGTAAACCAACAGAGCGATTAATATCCTTGATTGCGGTCCTAGTAGAAAGTCCAAAGATTGAAAGGGGATGGAAAAAGAGCAGATTCTCACACATGTGAGTTGTATCTTCAATTCAGGGTAGAAGCATGTTGATGGAGGAAGCAGTAGGTTTAGCTTGCACCTACACTTGTCCTATTCAGGTGAAATTCAGCCATCAGAGAAAGAATTCTGCAAAGTCCCAAGGTCATTGACTTGCCATAGTTCTGATACACAGGAGGAGGAGGGATTTAATGTGTCTACATGACAGTCAGAAGGTATGATATAAACTAGCTTTGATCTAACCTGTGGCTGCAGCAAGAACTAGCTTCCTGAGTACAATCCTGCTCAAGTTAATTCAAGTGATACTAGCTTGAGTATATACCTGCACATGCTACAATTGCACCTCCTTATTGCAGTATAGGCAAAACCTTAGAGTGAACATAGAATCATAAAATGTAGGAGTGAAAGAGACCTTGAAGGTATGTCTACGGACCAACATAAGGTAAACTCACCAATTGTGCTTGTTTGTCTTTCCTTTCCTGCTAAGCAGAGGACCTAACTTTCCTTTGCATGGCATGCATCCGACGAAGTGGGTATTAGCCCACGAAAGCTTATGCTCTAAAATTTTAGTTAGTCTTTAAGGTGCCACAGGACTCTTTGTCACTAACTTTCCTTCGACTTTCTCTTGCTCCTTATGTATTTAATGAGCCTCTTTTTATTGATCCTCTATTTAATGAGCATATTTTTATGTCTCTGGTTAGGTGTAACTCATCTTGTGCCTTAATCTTTCTAATTTTGTCCCTACATGCTTGTGCTACTCCTTTGTATTCCCTTTTAACAATTCATCCATGTTCCCACTTTCTATAGGATTTCTTTTATGATTTTCTGGTCTCTACAGAGTTCCTGATGGAGCCATATGGACTCTTACAATTCTTCCTGTCAGGCACTCCTGACATGACTTGTGTGTTAGTTCCACATAGCTCAGTACAAGGGGGTTAGGACTTTAGTAATGCACAGCAGGTCACTAAATCTACTGTGATGTGTATTAAGAAAGCACAGCTACTACGAAGGAACTGCCAATCTGCTCTGCAACTGACTTACAGATTGATAGGTCAGATCTTTCCCTGCTTCTTTAAAAAAATATTGTTTATTCAGATCTGGGGGAAATGATGGGAATGATCATGAATAGAAGACTTTGATCTCTAGTTCCAGAGAGGGATGCCCCAGAAGTTAGGATGCTGGATGTGGAAGAACCAGGTTGAATTCACTGCTCTGCTACAGATTTCTTGTGTAACTTTGGGCAAGATACTTCATCTCTCTGTTCCCTACTCTGAAATTCGGATAACAGTACTTCACTGTCTCATAGGGGTCTTGTGAGTATAGATGCATTAAAAAGGGTGAGGTGTTCAATACTAATGAAGTGGCAGGGGGCTTATAAATACCTTAAATAGACAGTGGTGGAAGTACTAAGTATTAAAGTCAAGTATTGGGGGTAGCCGTGTTAATCTGTATCCACAAAAACAACAACGAGTCTGGTGGCACCTTAAAGACTAACAGATTTATTTAGGCATAGCTTTTGTGGGTAAAAAAACTACTACTTCAGATGCATGGAGTGATAATTACAGATGCAGGCATTATTATACTGACACATGAAGAGAAGGGAGCTATCTCACAAATGGAGAAACAGTATTGACAGGGCCAATTCGATCAGAGTAGATGTGGTCCACTCCCAATAACTGATGATGGGGTGTCAATTCCAGGAAAGGCAAAGCTGATTTTATAGAGAGCCAGCCACTCCCAATAACTATTCAAACCCAAATTAATAGTGACAAATTTGCAAATGGCTTTTAGTTCTGTTTCTGAATTTTTTTTTGTCCCAGTATGGCTACTTTTAAATCTGTTACAGAATGTCCTGGAAGATTGAAGTGTTATCCTACTGGCTTTTGTATATTACCATTCCTGATGTCCTATTTGTGTCCATTTATTCTTTAAAGTAGAGACTGTCTGATTTGGCCAATGTACATAGCAGAAGGGCATTGCTGGCACTTGATGGCATATATAACATTAGTAGATGTGCAGGTGAATGAGTCCCTGATGGTGTGGCTGATGTGGTTGGGTCCTCTGATGGTGTCATTAGAATAGATATGGGGACAGAGTAGGCAACAAGGCTTGTTAGAGGTTGGTTCTTGGGTTAGTGTTTTTGTGGTGTGGTGTGTAGTTGCTGGTGAGAACAAGGATTCACTAACAAAATTTAAAGAAATACGTTGGAGAGGACCCTAATCTTAGGTATATTCCCTACACCACATACCAA
Source organism: Dermatemys mawii (assembly GCA_007922305.1). Classification (NCBI taxonomy): domain Eukaryota; kingdom Metazoa; phylum Chordata; order Testudines; family Dermatemydidae; genus Dermatemys; species Dermatemys mawii. The sequence goes on from ML677377.1 coordinate 9,591,105, forward strand.
TAGAAGACTTTTCTGAAGAGATGCAACAGAAGGTCTTGTTGTCTTCCTAAGAGCATTATCTAGCCCTTTGTAATCTTTGATACGCATGATAATTATTACTAGTTGTTTATTTATATAACTCCTTTTGTGAGTCTCAAAGCACTTTACATAATTACAAACTCTTTCTTTTGCTGTCTCTAGGGGTCACTTCGCTTCACTCAACACTGAAATATAGGCACTTCAGGAGAGGCATGCCATAGTCACAACAGCCCCAGCAATGCTACAAAACAGTTGTAGTAAGAGGAAATTGTTTAAAAAAACCAACCCTTTAGCCGGCTAAAGTGGCAGGGGATTTTAGATAGGCAGAAATGTTACATTTATTACTATGTGTCTAAGTGCCAACAATTGACTGCATATGGTTGAAAAGGCTCGTAATCTGAAAGACTGACATATTACAGACAAGATGCCCTTGGAAACCCAAAGGAGATCTCTTTAATGGCTAGGATTCCAGGAAAGGTTTTCTTACTCTAGTGAAAAGTGCCAAAGGATCTTTATCACATTTATATCTCTCCCCAGAAATGACAATCGCGCTCCCCTACTAACATGCTGTAGCAGCATCAATTCAGCTTTCCTTCTGAGAGAAACTAGCCCTAGGCTGAATCACAACTTCCTACAACAGGGTGCCATCACTTAGAGCTCTTCAACTCATGTACTGACTAGATCAGGCCATCATATTTTGATATTTAATGCCCCTGTTCAGCAACATACTGAAGCACATGCCTAACTCGAAGCACATGTGCGTCTTCAATGAAGTCAGTAGGGCTACTCACACACTGAATTGGGGCACGAAATGGAATAGCTGAAGCCAACATAGTCATTAGATGTTCCATCAATCAAAAATGTAGATATATTTACTACTTATATGGAATGATTTTCTGATTCAGAATGTATTTCAGTCTATAGTAACTCACATGAGAACAACCCACAGGCTGCTGGTTAGTCTAATATTTAAACAGCTTCCAGTCAAAGAGAAAGCTGATAGCTTAATATTAAAGTGCCATATAACAAATGGAAAAGTTGAAGCAGCATAATATGTGAACGTAACATGGGTATAATTAAATATAAGAATGTTGTAATCAAACTAACACTGCCAGAAAAGATGCCTTTTTTAAAATTTAGCTTTGAAAAAAACAAAGATTTTTCATTTTAAGAAACTGTCTTCAAGAAAGACATCTTGCATTACTAATATTTTATCTACCATGTCAACAAAAGGATAGGTAACAATTTTAATGAAAGAAAAAACATAAGCCTTACTGAAGATATTATTTTAGCAGTACAAATAAGTTCAGAAAGTATTAAATTTATAATAATAGATACTTATTTTCTTTTTGAATTGGAATAAAGGAAACGTAACTAAAGATTTTTAAATAAATCATAATACAGAAAGATGTTGAGATTCATTTTATAAAAGAAAAGCAAATATGTATAAAGTTATTTTTATGGTCTAGTTAGTTATCAATTTTGTTTGGTTTCCTTATTAAATTAAATAAATGGTCATGTAAGAAGCTGGGACTGATGGCTGTGAAGACTTAGGTAATATTTTTATGCATATGAAGCATATAGTACATGTCGCAGTTGTCACCCCAGCAAAGAGCCTGCTTGAAGGGATTATCTCTGCAATGTGAGGGTAATGCAATGTCTAAGCCTATCCAGTCCTTGGGTTCTTTGTAGAAGCACCAAAAAGGAGAGCAAATTACTGCCAGTTCTGGTGGTGGTTTTGATGACGTGGACATGAATCTATCAGAAATGAAATCACAAACTCAGCTTGGATAGGCCTACATTGCCTAACATCAACTATCCAATGTTCTGCAGATCAAAGCCTCAGAGAGCCACTAGTGAATGAATTTCAGCCAGGGGTATGTTTGGCCAACAAACTTTTGGATATTGTAAGACAGTCACTTTTCTGAAGTACTGGGTAGACTTGGTGTGCACATAGTCAGGAAGTTTAATGCCGAATTCTTCAGTAATGAGCATGTGTGTGGGACAGTGTGAAAGAGCTTCAATACAGATATCAGCCTTAAGAATCTTTTATGTGTTTGTTTTCCTATTTATGAACACATCCTGACACTTGCTGTTTTCTTAAGACATTTCACAAAACATAGTCTGTGACATCACTGAGACTATGACTGATACCATAATACTGTAACATCGCTGAGATCTCTGTAACTGATATCGTGATTTGCAAGATACTTGGGAGAGAGGAACAATATCATAAGTGGCTTAAAGTACCATATCAAATCTATTATAGAATGATGCAAAAACTGATGCGCACGTAATGGGCTTCACTCAATTTTCATTTTAGCTTTGCATTTCTGATTTACATTTTTAAATAATGGTATTTATTACATTTTAGGAAGAAGTGACAAAGAGTCCTGTGGCACCTTAAAGACTAACTAAAGTATTAGAGCATAAGTTTTCGTGGGCTAATACCCACTTCGTTGGATGCATGCAGTGGAAGTCTGCATTTTAGGAAGAGTGATACTATAAGCTACTGTGTGTTAAATGTTACCATGTAAAACATCAGGATAAATCTTAACGCACAAATGAAAAGTTTGTAGTCACTTTTTAAAACCAATTTTGGAGTCTATTGTGTATCTTGGTTTTAGTTTTCTGAAGACCAAATTGATAGTGACTTCTTTTCAGATGAAATCACCAGCCATCATGTGTAAATTACTCTATCTTATCTGTACAATGAGAGGAAATATTCTAGACCAAAGCTCCAACTTTCCATGTGAATGTACACACAAAATAATACTTACTGCGCATAGTTCTCTTCCCCTTGTTCCTGGGAAGGAATTCACAATCTTGATGTAACATGTCTTCATGGACCTATAATGTATAATGTTTCCCTAAGATCTACCATATATTAGCAAGGTGTACAGTAATGTGTGAAAGAATGTTAGTGAGCAGAAAATTGCCATCCAAGGACAGGATTTATGCACCTGTAGCTGTGCATTTTAAACAACTTCAGTATAACATCTCTCTCTATTGAACTTAATTAGAACTGACAGATTATCACCACAGGTAAGAGACAATCAGAGAGAGACATTTTTACTCAGGAAAGAAGTAGTTTGGATTTTACATACGCTAGAGTAGATAGTGTGATTCCTAGTGGACTAAATAATAAATAGCTCTAAAAACTATTCTTCAGCTGATGCTCTTCTCATTTTCCAGTTGCCTGTCAAATTAGATTAGGCCTTCTTTTTAGATCATTGACTCCCTTTTTAAAACACTTTATAATATTCATATATTGCCTATTAACTTTCTAGTTTAGAATTATACACGGGTAGCTTATTTCTCCCACTTCAAATTCTTCAAGTGTAAAACTGCAAATAAAATCACTGAGAGAATTCAGCTAAAAATATCACTACTTCTTCTACAGAAGTGAATCTATAGATTTATATGGGATTGTATGTTCTGTGCATTCTTCTCTATATTTTATCTCTCCTATAGATTCTTGTTCATAATGAGGACTTACTTTTACACCTTAATAATATACACTTTAATAAAAACCTCATTCAACATTTTAAATATCATTTTAAAATAGCTTGACTGAAGGCCAGGCAATCTGCCCATGTGCTAGTGACTTATATCTGCAGTTGTTTAAATACAGAGTATTCTCCACTTGAATATCAGCCACTGACATTCACTGAAGTTTTGGAAGCTTCAGGCTATGACCTGTGAATTGTTTCCATGTTGTTCTTGGCTAGTGAAGTCCTGTGAGCCAGAACTGGCACTGTTTTTACAGAATATTGCCAATGTCTACCTTTGGGAGTCACAGCTTGTTTTAAAAAGTGAATGATCAGACCCTGCTTAAGCACCCATTGCTTGAAAAGCAAAGAGGAGCCCAGTGGCACTTTAAAGACTAACCGATTTATTTGGGCATAAGCTTTTGTGGGTAAAAAACCCACTTGTCCATGCATGTTTTATTTAAAACAAATAAAAGGAAATTCTTCTTCACACAGCGCACATTCAACCTGTGGAACTCCTTGCCTGAGGAGGCTGTGAAGGCTAGGACTATAACAGGGTTTAAAAGAGAACTGGATAAATTCATGGAGGTTAAGTCCATTAATGGCTATTAGCCAGGCTGGGTAAGGAATGGTGTCCCTCGGCTCTGTTTGTCAGAGCGGGGTGATGGATGGCAAGAGAGAGATCACTTGATCATTACCTGTTAGGTTCACTCACTCCGGGGCACCTGGCATTGGCCACTGTCAGTGGACAGGATACTGGGCTAGAGGGATGTTTGGTCTGACCTAGTACGGGCTTTCTTATGTTCTTATCTGAAGTAGTGGGTTTTTTACAGACGGAAGCTCATGCCAAATACATTTGTTTGTTAGTCTTTAAGGTGCCACCGGACTCCTTTTTGTTTTTGTGAATACAGACTAACAGGGCTACCGCTCTAATACTTGCTTGAAAAGGACCATCTCACCATCCCTGCTCTGTCTCAGAAATCCCTCTTCTATTTGGGCAATAATTGGAGCCTTCTGAATAACTCCAGAAAATTTGGCTTTAGGCCTGGACATTGTACAAAGGCTGTGCTGTCTCTCAGATCTGTAAGTATGCAACCGGGGGTCTCATTGATCTCTAAATCATTGTCTGTGTCCAGACAGCAGAATAGATAATCACTCTTTAATCTGTGCTTGGTATTTTTTTCTTTCAAAGCAGATCTCACCACAGTGACCCAGGTTCTTGTGAATCACGGCAGGGTATCCTACAAATGGCTATAACTGCAGCATGGACCTCTGTGTCGAGCTGCATTTTGGAGAAAGACACAGCCTGCAAAAATCTGGGGAATTTATTTCTACAATTTATGAATTCTGAGTGTGATTATGAACTCTGTGTATATCTTTGTTAGACTGCATATTTCCTTTAGGATGTGCAGTTCTTTGGCTTCCCTGTTGTCCTGTTACTTCCAGGCTGGAATTTCAAAGGATCATGGCAGAGAGATAACAATAGAGAGTAATTGACTTAAGTGCTCTCCCATTGATATGGAAAAGATCTAAACAATAAGATGGCTGCTACCCAGGAGGACTGGGTTATCAGAGGAGAGGTCTCCTAGAAATGAAATCAGCTGGTAGGAGTCTCGGATCATCTGACAGATACTGGAAGGTTATAGAAAGGGTAGGATCTGATCTATTTGGGGTCTTGTCATTTTCACCAGCTCAGGTAGAAAGAAGCTGCTGCACGATCCTGATGAGGTAGGAGATAAAATTGGCTACCTCAAGTCAAATGTTCCCCCCAAGGAAAGGATGACCTGTGAGGGTGTTTTTTGTTTCCTATATGGTCTGTACTCTCTGTCCTTTAAAGTAAAGAGCAATGGTGTTAGAATTCTGTGCATTATGTGTTACACCTACCATATGCCCCTTTGAGTAGGTAAATCTGAAAGCTCACACCTTTGGGTGGAGTTCTGGGAGAGGGTGTGTTAAGGGTATGGGAGAAGTCTGAGGAGTCAGCACTGTTTTGGGCAGGGGACAGTGCAGTCAAAGCTCTCTGGCCAGGGTGCTAAATGGAGGATTTGCACCTCCAGAGTTAGCCTATGAACACTGTGATGGGGTATAAAAACCACACACTGGGCATGAAGGGGTTAAAAGGCCCAGGTAACCCCACTACTCCAGGCTTGCCAAGTGTGCTCTGACTGGAGGAGCAGGTAAAAAGGAGCTCAGAAACCCAGGCTAAGGGTGGTGGACAGGCTACAGGCAAGAGTAATCCTCAGTCCCTCCGGCTTCCTTGCTAAAGTACAATTCCCATAATATATGGTGGTATCCCCTATGGTTAAATGATTGTGATGCATCATGGGAGTTACATGATCACTGTCCAGCATGGGAAACATAGTCTGGTTAGGGTGCCTACCTCAAGGAGGAAACCTAGGGCATGATGAACCTGAACTATAACTTCAGGAAGGTACTAAGGCTGCTCCAGGGGGCACAGGTTAGTTTCAAATTAAGAGAAAATGAAATGTTTTGATTTGGGAAGGTTGAAATGTTTTTTACTGAAAAAATCTAAACAAAATATTATGACATTCATGAATTGAAAGTTTTTGGAAGTTTCTGTTCAGGATGATTCCAAATTTTGATGTTTTAGAATTTTCAGTGGGACAGAAGTATTGGAATTTCCAATGAGACAAAAATTCCCATTTTTGACCAGCTCTACTAATATCCCCATTAATAATAATACAAATAATCTTGTTTCATTGAGAGCAAACAATACAAATTGAGGGCCAGCTTCTCCCAACCTTACTTATATTGAACAGTACTATCCCTCAATGAATAGGAGCATTTCAGCCAACAGGAGTACATACGGAGTGAGGTGCAGTTTAGACAACAGATACCAGCTCTTCATGACTTTTTTTTTAATAAATCTGAGACAGAATATGACATGAAGAACAATTTCCAGTCTGATACTTCCCTCATGACAGTTTTTTTAAAGTTAATGTCTAGACAAATGGAAGGAATCAAGATTGATTCTGTAAGAAAAATATTGTATTTTGTGACTGAATTGAAAGTTGTAGAGGATGCCATAGCTGTGACTTTCTTTTGAACACACCAGGAGTCCAGATTTGAAGATGATGAAGAGAAGAAATGAAACATGTAAACATGCCGAATAATATTTATTAGACAATTGAATATAGCCCAGTATTTCAGTCAGGGCATTCTGTGGATATGTAGTTCATCACAGAGGAGCCAAGTAATGTATTAACAACAGCAGAAATTAATTACAACTTAACCTATGTTTTTATCTCTTGTTGCTGGTGCATACACAGTGGGAACATCCAGGCAATGTAAGGATGGAAAGGAAGTTGAAACATCTAGGAAAACATGCCATGTTTAAAAAAATCACTTTGAAGTATAAGGTCTGTGGGTTTTTTTCTATATATATAAAATCTCCAGATATGAGTTACCTCACAAGGAGGCGGTTTGTGTTTTAACTTTTGACAATATGACTGTATAACTGAGGATAATGGTAACAATGATATGATCATCTGGTTTTGGAACTAAGCAAAGGGAGTTAGAAATATCTTCTAAAATGTTGAAGAATTTTGCAGTCTGGTCCCTGATTTCTGATTTCTTACTGTATCTGACCCATGCAGAACATCTTGGTGGTGATGCTGCACAACAAGTCAAATTTCAGGAAGTTATTGATTTGTTTAAAAAAGCTTTCTGGTTTAAATCTGACACATTTTTGAATTTCCAAATATGGTTTGCATCAGTGGAATGTCCAAATCCATCATTTAGATACATAGCCATGCCCATTTACGTGGCAGAATGATGATTTGGGAAATACAGTTCTGGGCTATATCAGCTATTTACTTTCTTTGTCTTTCTTTCCTTCTTTCTTTTATTTAGATTAAAATGCATCCAGGAAGGTCTGGCCCAATGTACATAATGTATCAGTGAAAATTATACAATAAGCAAACTGTAAAATCTTCCTGACACCTTTGCCCCTCTTTTCACTTCAAAAGTCCCTTCTCACATTCTTACTGCTCTACCACAAAAAGCAAGCAAAATAAATTTCTGTGCAGTTTATTTAATTCCTTGACCTACCTGACTGGCACAGTAGCTAGCAAAGTACGGTTTTAATAATTAGAGGAGCTGTACAACTGGAAAAACAGCAATTTAAAATATATATTTAATGCTTGGAACTGCTATGAAGCTTCTTGTAAAGTATATTTATGGCTGGGGCATGGTAGTTGCTATAGCAGAATAGTAAAGCCACTGAAATAATATAAATATCATTGAATAATATACGCTTCTCAGTGGGTAAGAAAAAAGCTTTGCTTTTCCCTATCCTACTGCAACAATTCTGTGGCAAAACATAATTAAATTGTAATCTCAAGAGAGGTAGAATGAAAATATATATCACTTCAAAAATTATTGTTTAGTAAAAGGGTAAGATATCAAGGTAATTGTCAGATTGTTGAATATTAGTATATTTTTCCTCAATCTCAAAATCTGCTTACAATTAGTTGATATTTCTGCTGAAATGATTGTCAGTGAAGTAGCTAGTGACACTTAAATTGTCATCATTAGAAGTCACAGTTAACATCTCATTGAGATGGGTAAAGACAGCTCATGCATCTCAAAGCTGTTTCTATAGTTTTCTTGACTGCAGACTCATGAAGACAGGCCTGCATCAGGTCATGTTTGGAAGGCTTTCTTTGCAACTTGACATGCCAGCGGTGCAACTCCAGCCTAGTATATGGAAGTCAAACCATGTTTTTTTTCCCTCTTATAACCACGGTGTGCAATAAAAAAGATTCTGTGATGTAATGAAGCTGAACTGAATCTAGTTCATTCTTCTGCAGCTCTATGTGATTTAACTTGGCTAATGGTGTTAAAACTTACTTTGTTACTGAAGTAAGCAGATGTGACTAAGACATGCCAGAGAAAATATGTTCAGTAAGGTAGCATCATTTTTACATATTCACTTGTCTTGACCACAGTTGCACTTTAATTCTTTATAGATACTATGTGCTTAGCATCGTTCACAAAAGCATTTGACCCATATTTTTTCATCTCCATTTCCTTTCCATTTTAAAATAACAATAATATCCATGCTTCAGGTAGGGCATTTCCTGGATATTAATACCCAACTGGGCTTAATGGCCCAAAATGCTTTTCTTCCAGCCAGCCATCAATCTCTATAGGATATCTTGCTTTGCAATATTTTCTTCCATATTTATATCTAAACACAATGTGCAACATTCAAAATACTGTAAGTCAGCCCCTAAATAATTATGGGGTAATAAAGCTACAAAGTGAAAGCATATTAGTAGATCACTCTGATATTACTACTTACAAGAAGATTCTTGTTTGGCCTCTGCTGCCTATTATTGCAAATATTTACTTTCCTTATAAAAAGCACCTGAGTTTGAGCTCGGTCCATCACACGGCAGACTTCAGCTTGCATTATGGCTGAATTTCTGCTGCCTTCTGGGACCAGAAGTGGAGGGAGCAATGGTAGGAAGCGACCCAGAATAGTAACTAAAAGGGTCCACTCTCATCTCTCCCAGGGGTCAATGCTGCTGACCGTCCTAGTGCCCTGGGTTGAAGTCCGGTGGAGTGGGCAGGCCCAGGCTCCCTCTCATTACCGCACAATGCAATGTTAACCACTAAGCCCTCCAGCTCTCTAAGTACTGTACAACAGATAATGAATTTCCTGCTTATTGGGCTAGTGGAGAGACTGGGTTTGTTTCTCTCAGAATGAGAAGGGGATCTAATATTCTACATTACTGGTTCTCCTGAGATCTGCGGTGATCTAGTTTCTCTACACAGGGGCCTGCTATCCCTCCCTTTCCTCCTTCTACTCATTGGCTGACTCATCCAATAACTTTACAGTAATAGTTATGGAGGGGTCCACTGGGTGTTAATTCTGACTTGAGCAGTGTCCACCCTAAAATCCAATTGCATTATGTTGTCTTGTTTGCACTGTATTTTTCATTTAGTTTTATGCAGTTTTTTCACTGCAGCGTAATTCCCATTGGGGTTAGGCTTCATAAGCAAGAGCTAAGGACGCCCAGCTTCATTTTTCCTTTATATATTTGAACTTTGAACTTTTAGGGTGATTATTCTATGTGTTTATGAATAACTTAACAAAAGTCCACCTGACTAGACTTTAGATCAGAAAATGGTCAACTAAACCCAGAAGCATACCTAAAAGTAGTTGCTTCTCCACCTTCTTTTCTACAAACTATACCCTGCAGAACTCCAGCAAAGTAACTTTTTGTGTGATGCTACTGAATGCTGCAAGCCAGCCATCGAGATTCAGTCACAAGGTGCTGCTTGTATGCTCTCCTTTCTGCTCATGGAATCAATGGGGAAATTACTGTCATAAGAACCCAATTCAGAAATCAGAGTATGAACAAATGACTTGGAATTTGTCACATTCTTTTGTACATCTAAAAGTCTTTTTACATGAATTTAAGTTGCTTCCCAATGACTGCAATAAATTGCTTCCAAGAAGGATTTTAAGGGATTTAAATTATTTGTCACAGGGAAGAACTACTTTGTATTATTATTATTTATTATATATTCAATAATTGATTTAAACTGCTTATTGTACATGATTCCTTATGCATTATCCAAGAATGGCACACAAGTCTAGAGGAATACTGACTTTGAACTTGCATAGTCATTTGCACAAATGTGGATCCTGCTGTTAAAAGTAACATATAACATCAGTCTTCAGCAAATGGTTTTTCATTTGTAAGTGTTTCCTTGTTGGAAATATCACAAGACTGTTCATGCTGGGAAAAATACCAGTCTCCTGAGGTTTTGCCGATTTGTATTCAGAATTAGATGGTATTTGGTGAAGAATGCAAATTCTCCCAACACTATGTATTTCAGAGGAAGAACTTACAAGTTTGGTTGATAATAGTGTTGATGTAATACACCTAGACTATTGTAAAGCATTTGACTTGGCATCACAAGACATTTTGATTAAAAAATTAGAAAGATATCATATTAACGTGGTCTGTTAAATTGTTTAATGTCTGGCTAACTAATAGGTCTCAAAATATAATTATAGGGAATCCTCACTGAATGGGTGTGTTTCAAGTGGGATCACTCAGGGAGTGGTTCTTCGCTCTATGTTATTTAAAATTTTTATTAATGACTTGGAAGAAAAACATAAAATTATTGCTGATAAAGTTTGCAGGTGACACAAGCTGGGGTGAATGGTAATTACTCAAGAGGACAGTTATTGACATAGAAAAATCTGGGTTCTATGGTAAATTGGGCATAAGAGACAACACATCTAAATGTTAATGTATACATCTAGGAATGAAGAATGTAGTCATCCTTATAGGATGGAAGACTGTATCCTCGGAAACAGTAAATCTGAAAAAGATCTGGGGGTGGTGATGGATAATAAGCTGAACTTAAGCTACCAGTGCTACCATGTGGCCAAAAGGACTAATGCAATCATGGGATGCATAAACAGGGGAATCTCGAGTAGGAGCAGAGAAGTTATTTTCTCTCTGTATTTGGCATTGGTGTTATTGCTGTTGGAATACTGTGTCCCATTCTGGTGTCTGAAATTCAGGAAGGATGTTGATAAATTGGAGAAGGTTTTGAAAAGAGCCACGAGAGTGATTAAATGATTGGAAAATATTCTTTATAATATAGTAATAGATGCAAAGAGCTCAATCTGGATAGTTTAACAAAGAAAAGATTAAGGGATGACTTAATTACAATCTGTAAGTACCTACATGGGGAACAATGCTTAATAATGGGCTCTTCAGTATAGCAGAAAAAGGTAGATATGATCCAAAGGCTGGAAGTTGAAGCTTGGGAAATTCAGACTGGAAAAAAGCATACATTTTAGCAGATAGAGTAATTAACCATTGGAACAACTGACCACAAGTTGTGGTGGATTCTCCATCAATGACAATTTTTAAATTAAGGTTGGATGTTTTTTCTGAAAGATCTGCTCTAGGAATTATTTTGGGGAAGAGCTATGACCGGTGTTATACAGAAGGTCAGGCTAGATGATCACAGTAGTCCCTTCTGGCTTTGGAATCAATCTTTTAGGGTGTAATCTTGTATGAACTCAAATAAGAAACACAGCCTGAAGGAGTACTAACTTTTCACATTATATAGGTCAGTGTCTTGCTTCTAGTAGTTGATATTTCTGGGAGAGATACCACCATGATGAAGCGTCAAATATAATATGCTAATGATTCCCTCATCTTTTGTCATCTAAAAGCAAACCTTCGAAAAAGTTTCCTATTTCATCCTGGGCAGGGCAAGGTTGAGACAAAAGTCCAAAAGTATGAATGTAATTTTAGCTTACAATATTTTACCTAATAAAGGGAGAGACAAAACTCAATGATTATTTGATATTAAACATTTCTCAATTTCCTCATCATAAGCAGTTAACTGACCACAGATTAGCAAAACGGTTCCCCAAACAGATGGCTGAATTTGCCAGACTGCTCTGCAGAGATCCTTGCCGTAGACAGACATACACAGGCAATGTTACCATGAAGTCCCAAATACATCTACCATGCTAAAAATTCTTAAGGATGAAAGTGCTCCTTTCCCAAGCCGCATGGTGAACTTCCTGCGGTGAGGCATCTAGCTTTCTGTGCTTTCCCTGATTTCTTTGCAGTGCCAGAAGTACAACCACAATGTGATTGATATGAATAGGAGAAAAGGCTAAAAAAAATGAGTGAATGGGATGGAGAGGAACAGAAAATAAGAAAAATATGTTTTCAGTTAGGAGGAGAAAGGAAAAGATGCATTTATTCACAGAAAAAAATAATCACAGGTCTAGCCCATGCTGCATACCCAGCACAATAACTTTTCTTCTAGGTCATTTATTGTTGTAAGGATCATAGATATCACTTGTATGATGGATATATGGATGTGATATGGGTGATATCTGTGCTTTGAGTGACCTCGAATAAAAGAAATATGAGTGTGTTTTATCATAGAACTCTGGGCAAGCAGCATGACAGAATTCTTTCAGGTGCAACTCTGCATACAACAAAAGTCAGCTTACCGACAAAAACCTCTCAAACTGCATCATATAAGCATAGTTTAAAATTTAACATAACGAATGCACAACCAGCAGTTAGTTATTTGGAAATGACATAAGTAGAGGATGCAGAAATGCTATGGAGAGGAACATAGGAAGACCCTGTTTTTTCTGTTACACTAGCAGTTAGTGGCCTCAGCTGAGAGTAAGGCCCCACTGTGCTAGGCACAATGCACACACATAGTAAGGGACTGTTCCTTCCCTGAAGAGTATACAGCATAAATAGACCAGGAAGACTGAAAGGAAGTATTATTAGTTCTTATTTTTTTTTAGATGGGGAGCTGAAGAAAGAGAGTGAGTGTTATTTGCCCAAGTTGTGGCGAAACCTGCACCAAACCTAGATCACCAGAGTCCTAGTCTAGTACTTTGACCACAAGAGCATCCTGGCTCTTAGTCATCTCATCTCTGATTAGAGACAATGTTGTTGGCAGGGTGGGGGGGTTCCTCCTTTCATCTAGAAGGGAATTCTGTACATGAGAGTCAGCACCTCCAAATTCACTCACATTTGTAGATCCAGACTCACACATGTAGAAATTGGGGAAAGTTGTTCCACGAGATGATGAAGAACACATTCTATTACAAAACTCATCATTTATTGTTGTATCTAGCAAGAGTCCACAATCTGCACCATGGCATTCCAACATGCTTTAGCTGACAGTCATTTATTATTTGTGACAGAAGTCTTGAAAAAGATGTAAAAACTGAAAAACATAGGAAAGTTTAGATCCAGATCCTGCTCTGAACCTAACCATATTTAAGGGCTTTCATATCTTCAGTTCCACTTCAGAGCCATTTCTAGACTAAATATTTTAATGTATGAAAAAGGATTTACCGGGTAGGGACTATCATGAGTTCCTGAAAAAGAGACTTTTGCATAGCTGTTACCAGTTTATTGGATGTCTTCACATTCTATAGCACAACCTTGTGACTCTAACAGGACTTCAGCAAATACTTAACTTTAAGCATGTGTCTGTATTCCATCTTTCTCCAGCAAACACATAAGCAATTTCTTAATTTTAAGCATGCTCTTAAGTGATTTACTGAACTGGGTGCTATAGACCGAATAACATGCTCGTTTGCTATATTCTTGCCCAAAACGAAAGTGTGCTATTTCATTTTTGTGACTAAATTCTGGTAAGTTTATATTTCTGAAAAAATTAGTCATGTGGCTATCTATCAGTGACTTTACAGAGCACGATGGAACCTGTGGATAAATTGCATTTGTGAATTCTGCTCTGTGTGGGCCAAATGTTGCAGGATTTTTTGGGTTCACCTTTCATTATGTTTCATTGCAACTAAGCCAACCCACTTAGAAAAAGTAAAAACACTGAATCTTCATTCAAAATTAAAATCAAACATTTTAAAAAATATGAATGTTTGGTGATTTTTTTTTAATCCTCCCTCACCCTTGCAACTCTGAATTTCCTGGTCTGGGAGGGAACCAGAAGTGAAGGCGCAGAAATACACCTTTCTGAGCCAGCGAGAAATCTTGAGACTGGATGATACTTTCAACTGTGCGTTGAAAATTTCATAAGTTCTAAGTTCTTGGTAACCTTTGTCCTAAGCATTCAGATTGTGGCTTATCAAGCCAAACTGCACTGACCCTTGGAACGTTTTATACCTGCCCATAAGTAATTAGGTCACAATGCATAATGAAACCACAATTAATGCAGCTGAATTCCTACAGGAAAGAACAGGAATGATCTGCAGGAAATATATATATAAAAGATTAGGCTGCATATTAGACCAACACACGTTCAAATACAAAGAGCTTGAAATTGTGCAAGGTCTTATCATAAGCTCAAAAAAATACTGTCGGCTTAAATAATGGATTCTTCTAAAAAACAAATGTAACACATTAAAAAGGACTGACAAAAAGGAATTGTACTGGTGCCTCTAGCATTATTATATTTAAAAGTCTGTCTCTGTCAGCAATTCCATTATAGACTCCATTGTAAGTCAGGCAGATAAATTCACCTTGGGTTAAAACTTGCCAAAAAAATGTTTCAGGCCAGGAATAATTTATTGTAACAGTTTAAAAAAATTCTGCTCAGTCATTTTGAAGTTAAAGGAATATTTAAAATGTTGGGTTTTGTTTTGTTCCTTCTTTGCTTTTAGTAGAGAGATGTTCATCTCAGAAGACTCAGCTTGGATAAGAAGCCAAAACCCACACAAATATTTTTCTTCCACTTTTAAACCCATATAACCATCCCTTACCTTTTAGATATTGCAAAGTCCATCTTCCAGATTCCTACACTGTCATAGTCTAAATTGTCATTACCGTAACTCTGATTTTAGTTTGAAAACAAATTTTGTTCTTTAAACAGAAAGTACGATAGCTGCATTTTGGATTTTTTTAAATTTTTTTTTTTGGCTTGCTATTTTTCTCCTTTGTTTAGATTTTTCAGGGACATTAAGGATTTCAGGGGAATGGATTTATAAAACTCACTTGCTTTCTCTGTCAGAAAAGCCACATTATAGTTTCCAGATTGTAGTCTTGATCTTCCTCATGCCACAGAAAAATGGCCACAGATAAAAGCTGTGCTGCAAAAGGAGGCACTCAGTTTCCAGTTTACTTTCCCATATAAGAGGGTGTATTTCCCAGATGCAGAGGCAATAACGTGTGTGGATTATAGATGCTCTCCAAGGCCAAAAAAAGGCAAAAGGAAAGTGATACTAATGTCAGCAAAAACATGTCTCTTGATTGCTTCTGCCAGCTACTGAGTGGTAGAAGTGATTTCAAGTTGTAACCAGGCCAGGGTTTGGATCAATTCATAATGGTTTGCAAGTCCTTTTGGCCTGCAATTTTATGTAATGCCGGTAAAGTAATGAGTCAGACTCAGTAGGCCTTTCTGTGGGCAAAGTGATCAAGGATTAAGGGCTGTTGCAGTGACTGGCTTCTGCTACCTAAAATGAGGATGAAACAGGAGTCCCAGCACAATCACTAGCAGGCCTTCTGAAATACTGCTACAGAAGTTGCCAGTCTTAAATGTTGATAGTATAACCCGTAGGTTAAATAAGTGTTTGATAGTTGTTAAAAACAGTAAAGCTGGAATAAATTGTTCAAGTTGGGTAAAAATGATCTTGCACAGTTCAGCAATAAACAGTGCAAACTCAATGTTTTCATTATAAGCATTTGAGAAACAATACCCACTAGATGAGTGACAGAGTAGCTAGGTGGACCCTGGGACAATGTAGCCATTTTAAGATGTACCACATCCAACTGCGAAGGAATGCTTGAAAGCAGTACTGTATCATCTCTCAATAATAGTCATGGTTCTGCAAACACTGCATTAGTATTATAGCCACTGATCCTCAGGTCAGTTGGAAGCAAAATAGTTGGCATTGCTCTATGACAGCACAAAAATTGTTTGTTCCAGTTGTACTGTTTGGCTGGATGGCTATCTTTTGGCTTGAGAGTAGTGATGAAATTTATATCAGTTGAAGGCAGCTTTACGTTGTTTTTACCATAGGCCAGTGATATTCAGACTGAGGATCTCAAGCTGCAAGTGTCTCCTTAGTGTGTCCGCTGTGGCTCTTTGCAGAACATGATATTAAAGCACTGTGCAATTGAATATATGGTACTACAGTAGATGAAACAATGAATTCACACTATTGTGGCTTGTTCAGAAAATGTTGATTGCTAATTTTGGCTCCTGAACCATTGAGGTGTGAGTATCACTGCCTTAGATACATTTATTAGGCATATACAAGAGAGGAAAATGGGATGCAGACTCCTTGCATTTGACCATACCTCCTTTACAATGGCCTTCATTCACGTAACAACGGTGCACCGGGGAGCCTGTCAAAGCATCTGCACAGGCTTCCTCCTTGTCTTCCCTGTGCCCTGTGTTCAGGCTGGCAAAATAAGAGTCCTCACACTCTCTTCCAATGTTTCACCCTTGTGCTTTTATTTACAGTGCAAGAGGTATCCCCTTTCTAGCCCATTTCAGGGTCTCCTGGCTCTTGAGGCTCCCTTCCTGTAGTGAGGAGACAGAACTACAGACTCCTGTCCCCTCTCAGGCTAACCTCTCTGAGTTCTGCTCAGGGCTTTTCTAGCCCTCTTAGTCTTCAGCCCAGCTGCCGCTACTTAGCTCAGCCTAGTGCAGTGAGCCAGCCCTTGTTAGGGCCTGCAGCTGAGCACCCTGATGACTGCTTTGAGCTACTGCACCCGGCCTCTCTGCCAGAAAGCAGGGCTTACCTAGCAGTTTAGCAGGACATTCAAGGGGTTTTACCCCTGCCACAGGACCCCATTTAATGACTTTTACTGAGAGTATGATAACATTTCTTACTGTCAGTGTACCGTAATGTGTATAGCTCTTAGATCTGTTAGGTGTAACTGGCTCTCCTCTTCTCAGCACGCAGTGTCTTCAGTAGGACCACAATTCTAGGGTACTGAAATTCCCTCTTTCCATAGAGAAAAAAATGAATAAGAAACTTTTTAAGACTTTGTTTCAGAAGAAGAAAAAAGAACTAAACCTGAGGCATTTTTTGCCAAACTTACTGTGAAGCCTTTTGATTATTGCTCCGAGGTTCTACTCACAATCTCCCTATGCTCTGCTCGTGGTGCTGCTGAGCATGGTTGCAACTCTGACTTATACAGTTGCCTCTTTAGGTAAGTGAAAATGAATCACTCATTACACTGGTATCAGGTATTGCAGAAGCCTGTGTTTGCTGCTGTTCCTGAAGGTGTATTCAGTTTACTTGTATTATGTACAGAATCCTCACATTAGGGTTTGATATGCTTTCTGTAGAACACTTATATCATCTGCAGAGTGATGGCATTTTGTAGTGTAAGAATTTTCTATATTTATATGTTCGCTTGATGATTACAAAATGGATATAAATCAGAAAATGTATACCATGACCCATTCACTAGTACCTTAGTGTTGGCTGGTCTTCAGCCAGAAGTTCTCATAAACATCACATCTCCTTCAAGTCTGCTATTTGTGTATTCTTACAAGATTCAGTTAAAACAACGTCAGTGGGTAAATTATATTTAAAGAGCTCTGTGGTTAATACCTGGGGAGGAATTTACACTATTCTCTAGGCTGCTTTAGCTACTAGCTCATATTTTCTTGATGTGTATGGCCCAGTGTTTTGGTCATCCAATGTGAGTGGGCACTAAGCCATCCTAACAGTTGGATACCAATGTGGGCAGACAAGAGACTGTATATGTACTACACCTTTTTGCTGGGGGCAAAAATCCCAGCCAGGAGTGTCCTAACAGCTGCCCCCCTAAGGTTAAGCACCTGCATGTATGAGTAAGGGAGAGTTATAAATCACACAAGCTATGTGTGATTTATAACTCTACATCCATAACTATAAACCTCTTCTGATTCAGGCACAGCCTTCACTTTTTATTTCTGCTCCCAAAATCATTTTGGGAGGGCTAAGTCAGCAGGGTGCAGTGTCATGTTCTTCACAGCATCTTAGCTGCTGGATGAGTGTGGTAATTTTTAAAATTTAGATTTAATACACTCATTATGGTCATTAAGCATGCCAGTCTGACAGCCCTGGAGACTGAAGCCTTGAGCAGGGCAGGGCAGGTATTACTGCAGTACTGATTCTAGTGGTAATGCTCTGTGCTCTTCTCCAGGCTTGTATAGCTAATAATAATACTTAGCTCTTATATAGCACTTTTCACCCATAGAGCTTAAAGTGCGTTAAAAGGATGTCAGTATCATTATCCCCGTTTTATAGCTGGGGAAACTGAGGAAAAAATCAGGGATGTAACTAGCTCAAGATCTCACAGCAGGCCAGTGGCAGACCCAGAAATAGAACCCAGGTCCACTGAGGCTCAAATTAGTGGTCCATCCACTAAGCAATTCATCTTCTCACTGCTAAAATTGCATTTTCTTCAGAGGTCCACCCTAATGGTGTGTGGGGGGGAACAGTAGGATGGCTTCTGAGATCTGCCGAGTGTAGGAGAGGAGAAGTCGGGTCAGGAAAGATAAAAGTAGCAATGCCACAGAGGCAGTGGTCTTTGTCTTATTGTGAGAAATACATTGAAATCGTTGCCAACAGGAGGGCAACTCTGAGGCAGTGAAAAAACTGCTAATGATTCATCAGATGCTCCTCCCTAAAGCGGAAATCCAACCTTGAACAGAGAAAACCCCAGTAGAT
The DNA here is from genome assembly GCA_007922305.1 of Dermatemys mawii. Taxonomy (NCBI): domain Eukaryota; kingdom Metazoa; phylum Chordata; order Testudines; family Dermatemydidae; genus Dermatemys; species Dermatemys mawii. The sequence continues at coordinate 9,609,807 of ML677377.1, forward strand.
TCAGAAGGTAGTTTCCTCATCAGAAACAAGAGACCTCTTTGAAAGCTTAACCTATCATATTATCTTCTTCCCAGAGTGTTTCTTCTTCCCAGGACACTGTTACACAAATTCACTAGAAGAGGATGTGGTTAATATGTATAAATAAACCTGAAATTTACCAACTCTCTGAAATCAAATTGCTTGGCAGAATAACAATAGTGTTTCTCAAGGATCTGTTTCTCTTTGATTGCATGTTTGCTGTTTGGAGTGATTTGGGAGGACAGGATTTCTCCCTAAAAGCATTAGATACATAGATGGATGGATAAGGCTATATGGACCTAAGTATTAGTGCCTGGTCCAAATCCCACTGAAATCAGCCTTTCTATTGACTTTCATGTGCTTTGAACCAGACCCTTAGCACTGATGATTTTAGGCAGTATCACATTACCTCCGTTGTCAATAGTTTTATTGTCGATAATGACCTATTGCTACTTCTCTGCATCAATGGGTGAATTCAGACCTGATCAGTTTGTGAACTGATGTCAGTGAGAGTCTCTGCATACCTGTGAAAATATGAGTGGGCAGTGTGTACCTTCCTAAATAAGTTCCTTCGTGCTTTGAGAAATTCTCTTCTTCAGCTCTTGGAGGGCCAATGTGTTTGTTATTTCTAATGTAAAAATAACTAAATGTAACCTTTGCCATATAATCACAGAAATCTGGTGCATTAAGAAATTTATGGTTTTGGTCAACTGTGACCTTTTTATCTTGCTGGGTATAAGAGTGCATTTATTAATCCCATTCTTCTGTTGAAATATTTGTGCTTTAAGTAAGGTACACAATTAATCCTGATACCTAGATACCAGCTAAAAACAAAAAATACATCAAACACTCCCTTTTTAGTATTCATTCAAAGTGAATTGCACCTTTCCGTTCCCACTCATTATTTAACCGTTAAACCAAAAAGTTTATAGGCTCATGTTATGATGATGATGATTTTTTTTTGGTTGGTGTCCAAAGTGTCATTTTGAAAGAGACTTATTTCAGAAGTGTTGCAGAGTATGTAGATTTGTAGGAGCACTTAATGTTTTTTGCTTCCAGTCTCTCACTGGGCAATAAGCCAGCAGCTACTGGAGGTTTGCTTTGTAAGTACTGAATCACTAATGCAAAGGCAGCAAAAGAACATAGCTATCATATCCATCTGTCCAATATTATTGCACACGGAACTGACCATATTGAACATATTGAATTAATTCCACTGCAGCGTTGCCCATCAAATTACTCGACTCCTTATATGTCCCCTCCTTTTGCTCCCTAATGCAAAACATCTATATTCTTTGACAAGCCCTTTTTTTGGCTTTGGCCTAAACAGAGAATAGGATGATATTGGCTCACTTCACTCTAAATAATCGTTCTTTAATTACACCAGAGGTGGTATCATCTTCAGTAATTACTGAAAAGATGTCAGCTTTCAGATAATGGAGAAAAACATTAGTGGAACTGAACTGGCCTGGATTTTTGCTCGCAGAAACCAGCCACTTGTTATGCAGTGGTTTGGTGTTATTAACACTGTGCCAGCTGCTGCTACAGTTTGTTTAGTACACGTCTTTGGGTCTTTTTAAACATTTCATGTATTGTTTGTCTCATGTGTATTGACTGACTGATTTTTGTTTGAAAATCATCTTTTCTTTCTCTAGAACACACAATAGTCAATTTGTTTCAAGGCTTTAGGTGCCAGATTTTCAAAGGTAGGCACCTAGTTTGTGCCTTCAGATTCTCTTCATGAATTTATGCACCCAAATTTCTCAGAATTCTCCAAGCTTACTAAGAGCAGCAGTAAAAAGCATGCTATATTTGGGTGTTAAAAGAGTCAGCAAAACCTTTCTGTTCTTAATAGAAATCTCTGCATCACAAATCTGTGAATGCTAACAGCATATTTATTTGCATGTGAAATCAAGTAATTTCATATGTAGATTAATAATTAGGTTTGTTACTGCCCAGTATGGATGCACAAATAATATATGCAACATAAACATTCCCCTTTCAAAACATGGGCCTAAAGAAATCTTATTGTAGGTTCTTAAGTAAGAAGCATTGCCATTCCTTTCAGAATAAGTCACAAGAATTTGCTGTTGAGTATCCAACAACTACATGTAATTAAAGTGCTAATGTATTCTCTTTATTCTATAATGTTAGTATGCATCTGCCACTTTGGTAAATGGACTATTCTCACACCATTTATATTCCCTGCTGTTGTTGTTCTTGTGGGAAAGTCCAATCAGGATCATGGCCCCAGTATTTTATGCACTATACAAACACATACTAGATCTGGTAGAAAAAAATTCACAGAGTATTTTATTTGTTTTATTTTTCATAAACACCTCTTCAGTTTTTCAATAGAACAATCCAAATTCAATAGCTGGTTTAAAAAAATCCCAGAATAGATGTTCAGTTTTCAAAAACCCAGAAAGCAAATATGTTTACCAAAATATTTTCTTATCAATAACCCTCTAGATATTTATCAAACAAACAACCCTCCTTGGTTTCTATTTTTCAATGAAAAACTGGTGAATTTGGACCAAAATGCAATTTTTTCACCAACGTTCATTTGGGCTGAATAGAGATTTTTTGTTGAAACATAAGTACGTCTCTTCCCAAATAGCTCACCATCTCCTTTAAGAAAAGAAGCAACAAGAGACTGTAAAGGAAGGAAAATGGATGGGCTTAATATTTAAAGGGTTAAGCACTTATGTAGTCTAACAATGTGTCTAACATTCTACCACACATTCAAATGTTTTATTTATGAATGTGTGTCTATTTATCTTTCTGTATATGCATTGCCTAGTTACATATTTATTTAGTTTATATTATTTATATTGCAGACTCTACCTTTTTCCTCGGCTTTCCTTTGTTTCCTTTCAATCCGGTGCTTTTTCTGTTTTTCTTTATCTGTTTTTTTTCTCTTTGAGACTAGCTTTTTGCATGTTGTTGATTCTCATAGTGAAAACTGGATCTCAGCTTCATTGTTCTGCCCCACTGTGGGTGAAATTCTGGCCCCTCAGAAGTCAACAAGGGTTTTGCTATTGTCTTAACTGAGGCCATGCCTTTTTTTTTTTTTTTTTTTTTAAACCCCATGCTTTTAAATTGGGTTGTAAGATCCCATCCATACTTTATCTCAACTGTACACTAAAGGTCCTTCTCAATGACTAGATTTATAGAACTGCCCAGATCATCTCATAAATTACATCCAAGATGTATAAATGTGTGTAGTGATTTAGAGTGCCTCGAGTTTTGAGAACCTGCGATGGGGCACCTTAAAATGTCCTGAATTTCAGAAAGTGCTATGCAACCATCTAACTTGATAACAACACTTACTGGAGCAATAGCACTTTGTTGCAGAGGTTGCGATACAAGAAATCTGATATTAGTGTAATTAAAAATGAGGCAGATGAGATGTACAGAAATCATTTTTCAAGTGTCCTCCTCACATATGCTACTTTTTGGATAAAAAAAAGCAACATATGTGAGGAACTCTTTGGTACATATGGTATGTTCCCCCTTGTTAGTTTTTTCCTTTTAAAATCTCCGTACAGTGCCACTAAATTATCCTTTTAATAATAAACTGTCCTTGTCATCTGAGTATAATGTAGAAGTACATAATAGTCTTTCTTTTCAAATCCATAATACTGTTTTTTAATGTCAGGGTAGAGTTCATAATGTAATGATAAACTTCAGAATCGCCGATAAGAGGATGGTGGAAACTACATTTGAGTGAAGAGAATGAATTTTCTCCCTTTAATCTACAAAGGTTGTCATGAAACTTGAGATTATGATGATCCCTGAAGGATCTTGAGCTGAAGTATCTTTCTTCTTAAGGACAGCAAGATGCTAAAACTGTGGTAATGGACCAGGAGCGACTTAAGAAGGTATTTCAGTGATCTATTCACTGGATGCAGCACCTTCTTATCTTCCAAAATTCCTGTTTAAATGTGGTTTAGGTCACATATAGGCCTTGAATTATGAAAGCAAAAGGTTGCTGTAGGTTACCAATGTGGATCATGTGCAACTCAGCAGGAATTAACAATTGTTCTCATCTGATGAAAGTTTGATAGCCCCTACAGATGAGTCCAAGTCTCAGCTCCCATTTCACAAATTTACTACTATGCTTTTCACTGTATTGTAACTTCTTCACAGCAAGGATTATCACTAATTACGTGTCTGTATAATGCTTAGTGCAATGGGTCTCTGGTCTTGGTTGGGTCCTGTAGCGAGTGTTACTGCAATGAAGGCCAAAATTGCCTTATTTGCTATATATTTATGAGAGCAGGCTGCATTGTAATTGTCGGATACCCACAGGGCATGGTCTGGGGGTGAAAAAATCAAAGGCAGACAAAAATAATCTTTTTTTATATCTCAAAATATTTTGGCCCAAAATCATATATTTTGGTAGTCAGACTCATGATCTTTACAATTTTCGGATTGGCAATATTGGTGTCAGCTAAAAGAGAGACAATCCAGTAGTTTCCAACAGGCAGACCATTTCTTGCAGTTTTCTCACAGATCATGCACCAAACCTGGATGTAGCCAGTTGTACTACCTGGTGTGTCGTTACAGAGTCTCTCAAAGATAAAGTCCATTACAATAGTGTTACCAGCTTTGCCCATTACTTTGGGGTATGTTCATTTATTAGGGATACTCTTTGGGGGGTGCAGGTTTCTGTACTTCCATCAATGTATTGCTTGTGTCACTTGTGTTCTCATATGAAGCTCCGCTTCTCCATGTTGCAAGTTCACTCCCAATGGAGCTATCCTCCAGGACATAGGTTCCCCAGGGCTGGGTTCCTCCAGCCCCAGAATCAAACACACACACTAAAAGAGCATGTCAGAGAGGCCCGGGTTAATCAGCACTCCCAAGCTGACCCTTTATGTGTCCCTGGACTCAGCAGGCTGCATTGAGCAGCATTTCCAACTGTAACCCTTATATGCCCTGAACACCACGATGGAACAGAATATGCCTGCGCAGGCTGGGTCAAGCAGCACTTTCAATCCACCACCCTCATATGTCCCAGGTTTAGCACATCCCTGTCGCCACTTTCACATTACAGTTGTTCTGGTAGTAACGCACTGGATGAGCAAATCCTGTAGGATTTGGAGGGACTGCAAGGATCTTTTAGCCTAGGTACGAAGGAGGAGCATTGCTGCAGAATGAATGAAGAAAACAAAACACACCCATGGGAGGGGAAGAGAGAGAGAGAGAGAAGCAACCAGCTTAATTATTAAAGTTATTTATTGCCAGGTAATAACCATAAGGGAGCAAAACAGACAGAACCGTTATAATATTAAATGTAACTTAAAGTCAGGTTTAGAAAACTATAACTAATCATACAAGTCGGGGTCAGAAGGCTATAACTAGAGAGGGAGAGAGAGATGGATTCTTACCACTCCACGAAGCTTGCTTGAACTGATCGGGGGTCTCAGGCGATGGTGGTAGCTGAGGGTCCGGATTGCTGGATACAGGCAGAGCCCCCAGCACAAAGTCCCAAAGGAACTGATGCAGATTTTGGATCCAGGCATCAGAGCACTTACTTGAGTATGGGTAGGGTTCTTTGTAGAGAAACAACAATGGTTCAAGGGAGAATGCTAGATTTGTTTATGTTTAAACTGATGGCTTAAGGGAGTATACCAAAGTTGTTTTGTTCAGGCTAGACCATGGGAGCTGATCATTCATCACTATGGGCAGTGTTCCTTGGAGAGAGTTCAGAATGCAATTAGGGAGCTTCAATATTTTGGATACCAATGAAGGATTTATTACTAGAATTGGTCTGATAACTACTGAGCTGGGTGTATGCAGGCATGGGTTTGTTATCATCAGGAGCAGAGATCCCCCATCATGCAGTGCTTCCCTGCTTTTCTGGTCCCAGAGTTCCATGCGGTTCTTGCCTTGGAATCTTTTTTCTCCATTCTGTATGCTAATGGAGATGCCTACTTGTCCTGTCTTTGATGAAGGTGAGGCTAGGGGAGTTTCCTTAGTCCTGTCACTCTTGTGTCTTGGGTTTAGGTGTGTCTCCCACTGCCTTTTCATTGCTTTTTAAATATATCTTCTGATTGGTTTTGGTTCAAGCAAAGACTGGGTGGGGGAAGGTCTTTTGTGAGTCACCCCCACGCACTGGGTCCTGCGCCCTGGTTCCCCAAGAACACAAAGGTGCTAGGTAATAATAGAAGTACAGGACTGGAGTACAATACAGCAGATTTTAAATTCTTTTCTTTTAAATTCTACTTAAAGACGACCACTGAACTAATGGCAAAGCCAGTCCATATGCAATATGGTGTGAGATTGCAGTTCAGGCTGTTGCTTATCAGATATCCAAAAATTCTGACTTAATAAATTGTATGGGGATAAGTAAATAAAGCTCTAATCACATTCCTTTTTATGAAGCAAGGAGTATCTATAAATTGAAACAAACTCTATACATGTAGCAAGGTGATAATAAAGGGGCATTCTTTGAAAGGACTCTGTGGAAGCGTTTTCGATGTAGTAAACTTCTATAGAAAAAAACCCATCCTGTCTGGATTAAATAAAATATCCCACTGTGTTAATTGCAAATTTGGGATGTATTGTGTCATCACTTTATAAACATAATATAACCTGTGTTTTTTATACAGTAAAGATAAAAAGATAGCAATCAAGAAATAAAGAAGGGAATTTATTAACAAAAGACTTTGAAGTGCAGAGATCAATACAATGTTTTCTAGAGATGGCTCCTGGAATTCTACTTATGTACTTACATTGTATTTGTAAATACACTTCTGCCTTGTATCCAGTCCTTGGCAATGTAAGATCAGGACACTGAAGTCCACAAATCTGTGTATTGTTTTTAGTGAATGAGTAATCCCTAGCATGTGTTCACATTTAACTAGCAGTGTACGTCTACTCACATTTAACTAGCAGTGCACATCTAATATGTTCAATGCTAGCAATGTGCTATGGTGAATGTATTGTATGTGTATTTTATACAATTTGATTATAATTAGTATAAGTCTGTGTAAGATGCAGTTAGCTCAGTCAATGATCTAATACCCTTTTAGTATAAAGAAAATATTACTTTTAACAAATGTTTGAGTGACATTGCGGTATTGCTTCTTTTCGGAATATCCAGCACAAAAGGGTTAAGTATGCTAAGAGAACACAGTAACATGACTTCCTGAATTCTGGGGAATCAGACATTTTACAGTTCTCTGGCTGCAGGTACTAGTAAGGGACTCTGTCTCTGTATTTTTTTGGTCTTGCAAACTCTGTCCAAGTATTATTCAACTTCTGGACTTTAGACTTTGGTTCAGTATTCTGCCTATTTATTGTTATGAGTCTTATTCTCATATCCAAGTGTATGTGTATTGATCTGATAGCACATCCAAAAAGATAAATATTCTGGAAGATTGGGCCCAAAGATTAAGTTAATGTTACAATTAAAGATGGAAAACTTTACAGCAAACACTTAAATCTTTTGTAGTCAACAAAAAGCACACTGCTTTTTATGAATTTGTTGTTGATAAATGTTCAAACATTTGGAAGTTGTCAAATGGTACTATTCTAGTTCGCTTTAGAAGTTCTGTTTAACTGATGAGATAGGCAGTCAGATCTTGGCAAAATACGTGTTCATTGTACATGCTTTCTTTTAAAAGATAAGCATATGAAGAATTGTCTCTGCCTGAGACCATCTCTGACTAAAAATATCTTCTTAAATATAGAGACGCTGTCTTCAGCAAACAAATGAAAATAGTATGTTCTGTGAATGTCACAATGATGATCTGTGAGCCTACAGATGGTTCACAAGCTATTTGCCTTGGCTGTTTACTATTTGTTGTTTGTGGTGTATGACTGGTCCCTTTTTAGTCACATGATATTGTTTCTGCTCCTTGATTGTAAGCCTGACACTTATGGGCAGGAGGTGAGCACTTCTGATGCAAATAGCAGATACTTGCCTTTGCATGTTCTAGCATATGAAAAAGCAAATTTGCATGAAGAACAGTCATTCTCCATAACTTCATGTGGCATGAATATTTAAAGCAAGTGAAAAATGGGCTTGAGCATGGCTGAATTGAAAAACAATTCAAATTAGCAAAAATATTCCTGAGTAATTTTTCTGACTATTCACTCTGCTCTAGTTATGTTAAGTCGTGATGTTAGCAATGGCATGTTAATAATATACAGTTCATTTTATTTTTTAATAACTGCTTTGCTTATATGTCTTATTTAGCTACTGGTAATTTTTTTGGTTTAGGCTGTAATTGTTTCAAAGCTGCCTGGATATTAGATTTGCGATTTAACAGCACTCACTTAAATCTTTAATGTGGTTTGTGTCTCATAAAACAAGTTATACAAAAGGCTTTACATTTTTGGTTTTGGGGAGGAAAAAAAAATTGTGCGCTTAGAAAAACCAGCATAACTGCATAATTGTATTGAACATAATTTACAAAACTGAAAGAAAAGGTGCATAATCCTAACAAAAAAGCAAGCAATAAAAATATAGAATGGAGAACTTGTTCTCATTTAATGAGAACATTGTTTTAAAATTGCATTTTGCTTAAATTTACAGGATCTTTTTTTTACAGAGATGGAGTTTAACTCCAATGAACTGAAATGATGAAAAACAAAAATAAACCAGCCCAAATTTTATTAAGGAAATTAAGTCTGTATATGATTTTTTTAAAAACCTGGTTCTAAGGACTGATGTGTAGTAGAAACAATTGCATTAAGTGGTGGATGTTGGTATAACTTTACATCATTTTGGATGCTCCTAATATTATAAGTGAAAACTAAATATGATCATACTTTTGAATAAAACCCAGTATCTAAAAAAGCTGTTTGCAATGACAGCCGGAAGCAGTCAGTGTTGCTTACAGTGCTATAGATCAGGATTTACTCAGTATGTCAGTGATATCTTTCTATGATATGTGCGATATGGCATAACATGCTAAAAAGAAACATGTTAATCAGTAATGGCCTGCAGGTGTTGGTTCAGAAAGGGCAATGGTCACTGTGGATCATCAAGGCAAAAAGCCATGATGCGAAAGTGGATTTGTTCTGAGTATCAAAACAGACCTAGTAAGAAATCCTGGCCGCATTCAAGTCAACTGGAGTTTTTTCATGGATTTGAAAGGGGCCAGGCTTTCACACCAGCTCACTCTAAGGTCTTACAAAACAACCTTATCAACTATAGATGTCTGTTACAGGATGTGCAGGAAGATCACAAAGAGGGAATGTGTTGGAAGCCAGAAGAGGAGGAAAAAAGGACAGGCAACTGAAATACAAGTGAGGTGGGGAAGAGAGAGGGAAATAGCACAAGTTGTCACAGGGCATGCTGTTGTCTCACTGAGTGGCATGATGCTGTGACACTGCTACTTTTACACTCCCCTTCCCTACACTTATTTCCTAGGATAATATCACAGTGCTGGATGCAGGCAGACATCAGGTGACAGGACTTGTGGAGTGATGGCTCCGGGTGTTTGATGTGCCCTGGAAACTCACTGTACCCAACTTGGAGGCTAATCTTGTCTCGGAAGCCTGGACCCAGCCAGGTATATTATGACACTTATTTTCATAAAGGTGAAGTTCTCCCACAGAAATGATAAATGCCACTCTGTGTCCTTCCCTTTTATTTATTTTGGGCTGGACAGTTGTTTAAGCCCATGTTCAAGTGAATTTGCTGTAGGGCAGAAATAACTTATCTTGGCTAACACTTTTTTGAAACATCTGTTTTGCAAATGGAAGAAACTAAGGTGCCCTGAAATCAATGGGAGCTTCAAGTGGTGAGCGCATCTGAAACACAGGACTCAGGTCTGACTAACTTGAGCCTGGTGTAGGCGGTTGCTTAGCTGCACCACCTCTGGAGGAGCTTCACGAGGAATAACAACTTGAAGATTTCAAACTCTACTCTACTTTCCCCTGGGACCAGAAAAGGCGTAATTAAAACAGACATAAAAAGTGTGCAGTATACTTTTCCCCTTCTGTGCCAGTCATCTCCTCTAGCAAGCATGAGTAGGGGATTGAACCAAGGCTCTGCCCATTCTTTGCCTCTCTTTACCCCCTATTTACTATTTCCTCCAAGGAAGGAGTAGTTGTTATGTTCTACTCAGAACTTGGAGCTGTAACATGAACAGCCCTAATGGTGCCACAGTTGGGGAAGGGGCAGCATTTTACTGCATTACAGTCAGATAAAATGTGGCCCTTATAAGGGTTTGTTTTCACTATCCGCGGGATTGGCGGGTACTGATCAATCTTTCGGGGATTGATTTATTGTGTCTCATCTAGATGTGATAAATCGATCCCCAGAGGCGCTCCCCATTGACTCTGGTACTCCAGCTCGCCAAGAGGAGTTGATGGCGAACCCGCTGCCACTGTGAGCATGCCAGGTAAGTTGACCTAAGATGCGCCAACTTCAGCTATACTATTCACATAGCTGAAGTTGCATATCTTAGGTCGACCCCCCACCACTAGTGTAGACCTGGCCTTAGGCACTAAATACAAGTGAAGGTACCTGACTTGAAGCAACCAGAGTTGGAAAATCTTAGACTTCCTTTTCTTGATTGTAAGGGCCTACAAGAAGCTTGAGGCTCTTGCTGTGACAAAATGGAGGAACAACACTAAAAATGGAATGCTAGTAGTACAAAGTCGGACCCAACAGGAGTTTGTTCAGAATTTTAAAAGAGCAGATTTCATCCTGTAAAAAATAAAATTGAGTCCAATTTCAGAGACCTGTACACATTGGTAAGGGAAAGTTAGAAAACTCCTGATAATGAACACAGCCCCAGTTCATGATCCTGAAAGGGTGATTAAATATCGTCTTTTCTGCTCTCTTTCACGCTTCGTGTGTCTTATTCTGTGAATTCAAAAAAGTTTAATGTGTGGAAATTTGCAAAAAACATCTCTAGGATATTTATCTCTTATTAAAAATAAGTATCACTTCTTTTAAAACAGTGGAAGTGAAATGGGACTAGACAAAATCATTGGCAGTTTATGGCACAGTTTTACAGTTTTGATAATGTATATTTTATGTATATACTAAGTGCTTGGAAAGCTATCTGGGACCTGAATATGTGAGCCCTGAATAGCAAACTATCTCCTGAAGAGCACAATGTTGACCTTGTTTCTGAAGGCCTCCAAGCTTCTGATTTTAGCTGGCCATTTGGAGGATATGTGAGAAAACAAAAGGTCTCACCTTCCCTGTGGCAATTCTGGCTGTGGGAAAGTACAAAGCAAGCACACCTGCTCAATGGGAGCTCCTCAAGGTATTGTACCATTGAGGAGCACTGGCCATGACAACCCTTTCTATATACTTTTAAAAATGGTAGCAGATGTTCTTGTCTTCACTGGCTTGCTTCACTAGACAGTGAGGAGAGATGACCTCATTCTTTCTCACTCTCTTTCAGGAGTCCAACCCTGCTGTCAGTGCTAGCCTCTCATAGGCTTGGTGCTTGAGAAGCATAAGGAGTGTAAGTGTGATTAGCTTTTATAAAGGGTTGGGGTCCTTGTGCCCTATCCCCTCTCCACCCTGCTATCAGCTTGTGAATTTCTCATACATGGTTGAAATCTGGCCCAAAAGGAGTTGCTGAAATGCACCAGAAAACCAACAGGAGAAACAATACATACAAACATCTCTGCCTCTCTGACCTTACTGGCAATCCTTGCACTGTTTCACTTACAATACAGCACTTTAGGAAAAACTCTCTTGTCTCCCAGCACATATGTCTTACCCCCTACACTGAGGATGCTAAATTCTAAAGGCTCCTGCCTGTGTCTGCTTTTTCTCTAACATTACTTTTGCCCTTGTTCTTGGTCCTCTCTCATCCTCACACACACTACTGATTCACATTGCACTTTATTCATCATAACAGGGATTCCCAGGGGACCAACACTCCCAAGCCATTCAGCTATGTACAGTTTCCTCTTCAGTAATCCTTTTAAATGTGCCTCACATAATAAACAGGGTGAGAAGAGTTTATTGCTGCAGAGCTGCTATTCCTAACAGCAGGAACTGTACGCATTTAGCACTCAGAATCCCTCTGCAATGGCATAAGTCAGGCCCAACTATGTACATGGAAAGCAAGGAAATTCAGGTCTAGCTGCTATTCCTTAGCCAATTCCATTATAGTCTCTGAAAAGCAGATGATTTTACATATTTTCTACTGTATCATTTAGCACACTGGTACTGTCAGAACTTAACTTCACCATGATTTTCCTTGCTTTCCTCATCTCCACTGACTGGTTTAAATTATATTAGATTCTCAGACACAAATGATTTCCTCAGTTACCCTACTCCATTGGAGTAGGACATCCATAACTGCAGGCACAGTTTCATAGAAAAGACTGGAAATTGGCTAAAGCATGAAAAAATCCAGAAATGCCACTCCATATGTTACGGGCATTTGGAACTGGTATTCTGGTTAATATCTTGGTAGAAATATCAGACTTGGACAATACATGCAGAGCTAGATCTGGGGTCTATCTCAGCTTAATCTTTTAACAGTTAAACATTTATTTATGTATAGATTCACAAAAACCTCAACATATTAAAAAGGAAATTGTATAATGTACTTCAGAAAACTGTTTTAAACTAACAGACTGTAACAGTAACTTTGGTAGAGCTATTAACAAGAGTAGGTTTGAAGGAAGAAATTCTAGTAAAACCAGGATGTTTTATAAATAACTCAATTTCTTGTTAATCCATTCCAAAGAAAAGCAAGATGACATAGTCCTTAACTTCACTCTGCTTCTGCTGAAATCTTTCTTTCTGCCTTAATTACTTCCCATCTCAATTACTGCAATTCCCTCTTTTATAGTCTTCTTAAATTCCTGCTCATAAACTACAAGATGTTATTGTGGCCAGATTACTTTATTAGATCAGAAAGCGAAATCTTCATCTTCTGTCAGCTTCTCTGACTCCTTATCCATCACCGTAAATTGTCCTCCTAGTTTTCCTCCTACTCTACCAAACTTCATCCATCCCACCTATTTTGCCAATCCTGACCTTCTCCTATCTCACTTCTTCATGTCTCTTTAGGGGATAATGCTTTTAAACATTTTAAAGTGAATTTGGTGCTTGTGAAAGATTCATGCTTGACAGCCCTGTAGATTGAAGTTGACACTTAGCCACATATGGTTAACAGCAGTCCAACTTTCCTTACAATGCCCTTCCAGTGTGTCTCCATGCTAATCTGGAGGGATTACCTCTAGGAAAGAGAGGGTAATTCAGTTGCCATGCTATAAAAAACTTTCTGTAGAATGGCCTCCCTTTTTCTCTCTCAGATTCTGAGTGCAATTAAGGTAGTTAGAGGTACATCCACATTTGCTCCTGCCAGTGGAAAATGCTGGACTGAAAATTGCACTTCCAAACAGGGAAGCTGGGCCCAAATCTGAAAAGAATTTTGTCCTCTCTTCTGAGACTGACAATAATAATGCCAGATCTAGAAATCATTTCTCTGTGTTGACACTTCTCTACTAAGAAGTGTTGACTGAGATTTAACGATTCATTTCATAAAGCCTTCAGATGGTAATGACTTCTGGTCACTGTTGACCGAGACCAGATTTAAACTGGTGACCTACAGGTGAAAGAAGGTACTCTTCTACTTGTTCTGCCTAATTATCTTTAATAATTTCTGCTTCGTTGATTAACTGAATGACTTCTCAAAACTTGAGAGAACATTTTAAGTTTTGCTTTATTATGAAGTCTCAGTATATAGCATTGTTGGGAAGACACTACGTAAAACAAATTTAGAGAACTATGAAGGGTATTTATAGAAACAACATGGAAATATCTAGATATGATATGCAATAATTCATACAGAGTAATAGGTGGAAAGTGTCTGGGCTTTTTCAGGTTTTAACTCAAGCTATTTTCTTTACTAAATATAATTCAAAGTCAATATCAAAAATTCAGACATGCATGACTTGGCAGACTTTTTAACTGAATGCACTAAAGTTATGATGATAAAAATTAATATTAATAATCTAATGTACACAAATGGGTACAAGCTTTCTGGAAACAAAAAAGGAATAAAGTAATCCTTATATTGTATGTTTGAGCTTAAAAATTGTTGAAATTATCCATTTGTTTAGTTCAGTGAAAGGGCAGAGATGTGACTGAATTTAAAAAGAAGAGATTTTGGAGGAGAGTATAAAGCATTTGTAGATTCCAGCTGGCACAGACCACATTATTGATTATATTTTTAACAGATAGCTTTTCTTAGCTATTTGTATATTATTACTGGATTTATTTCTATGAAATGTTTAATGGTATCTCCTGGTATTTTAAATGTTCTTGCTTCTCTGAAAATCCCTCATAATTGTTTCTGGTATAGAATTTTCTACTGTGAAATGGATTTGTCATAATGGGTGTATTTACAAATTATTCTATTGTGTTCTTTTTTAACTCCACTTACACCTTGGATAAAGCTGTTGTATTTTCCTATTGTGTTGTGCCCTTTCTTTTATCATTAATGCTTGGTGGTGAATGAATTGCAACCTTGTGCAATAGACAGAAGAAAAAAAAATGTGCACTTTATTTTCCTTGTCATTCTCTTAAACCAAATTTCAATAATTATAATTAAGTACGGGGAACATGCACGTAGGACATAATGGAGATCAATGTGTTCATGCCTATCCTGTAACATGAGATTTAAAAACCCAAAATAACTTTTACAAAGAAATCCTTGTAGGCCATGTAACTCAGACACATGGAGGGCCAGTTTCTCAGTGGTTGTTAATCAGCTTAGCTTCACTGATTATATGAGAGCTGTGCCATGATACACTATGTGAGAGTCTGCTTGTTGTTTATTAGGGCTTGCTATCTTTTCCCTGCAGGGTACTTACTTATTTAAATAGTTTGAGACGTGAAAATAAAATCTTACAGTGACATACGTAGACTCAGAAGGGACCATTATGATAATCTAGTCTGACTTGCAGTGGAGACTTTAGATCCTGGAGTGAGAGGGGTTGCAGTGTAGAGAGGATGGGGGAAGACACCGCTGGAGGAGGAGCACAGGCATTGCAAATTTAATTCCCAGGACAGCCAGTAGGAGGCGCCATTGCAGTGAATGGACCCTGTGATGCACACCAGCATCCCAAAGAACTGTGTATATCTGAGATATAAAGATGCTAATAGAAAGTTAATTAAATAGAGTTCAGATCCTGAGAGATGTTGAGCAGTCAGAGATCCCATTGCATTCATGCATATGTAATACATAATGTGTACTAAAATATAATCTGACCTCATTCCCTGACCCTTCTCTGCATTGATGCTCATGTCTTTCAGTTTTTGATGCAGCCCAAACCCATGTGGCAGGCTCCTTGCAACATTCAATGCTCTGGGCTTTTTGATTGTAGCTCTGCAAAGAATTACTATAACTCCAGTTGGTAGCTCCAGATGATGCAGGATTTCCAGCTAGAAGGCATAGTAGTTAATTTAATTTTGATTAATATCTTCTTTAAAATGTCATGTTGTTGCTCCAAAAACTCTGGCGATTAAATTAATTATAACAGGTTATAAAAAGATATGTATTTTAGCATTGTTTTCTAACAACAGAGAGAGCAGAGAGTCACACAGGTCATAGTATTAAAAAAAGCGAGAACAGTCAACAGTGTGTCACAAATAAAATGCCACATCTCTTTCTGAAAGACACTAACACTTGGCCTTTTAAAACAGAAATGAATCATATTGCATAATGCAATGTTTACTCTGTCTATAACTTTTTCTCTCACTGACTCACCCAATGCAAGTGAAGTCCTGGTTTCTTTTATGTTACAGAAAAAGAGAAAACACATTACTCACTAAATAGATTCCATTACTGGAAATTCATACACATACAGTAAATGACTTTCTTTGGGCAGACTTTCCTTGCCAGGATTAATTAAGATACCTAGTTACTCTTTCTTACATCCTTCCTAAAGTGTGTGGTTTATAACTAGACAATAAAAAATTCTAAAAGCTAAGGTCAAAAAGTCAACAAATTGAACTTCATTACTTATTATGAGTTTCAGGCTATTGTGTGTGTTGAGTTTTTGTGACTAGAGAAGTCTTTTTCTAGTAGAATGTACAAATGTCGGAGTCCCCGAAGCTGAAAGCAAGAGAACCCCTATGCTGTCGTGGAGCAACACTGTCTTCAGCAGGGCTCTGCATAGGAGTCAGCTTATGCAGAACAGCTTCTGGAGTCAGGATCCATTCAAAGGAATGGAAGAACAAGTTTGATCACATGATCAATCCTTTAAAATGTTCCATGGAGCTATTACTGCAGCTCATTTAAACCATTCAGCAACATCTTCACAATAGTAATGGTGCCTATGAAAATTATATGATAGCCGTCACATGCCTGCATCACAGTAAAATATCCTCTTGAAATATTTTATATTCATTTTAAGTACATTTCAACAGATGCCCAACTATACAAAACCAGGTGTTGGGCAGTATTCATACAAAATGACTGTATACAGTATATTCATGAGCAAAAGAGTGGGCAAGGAAAATGATTATGAAAATAAAGTGCACTCTATATTGATGTTACAACAAAATATGAATATAACATCCTATCCCAGTGTCTCTTATGGGAAGCAGAGGAAAGAAAAGATAAATGTGAGAGATGGAAAGGTATGTTAATATATTGTAGTCTGCTGCATTGGAGGTGAGGAAAAAGTACCAGCCAAGGACTTGGATGTATGATATGGTCATACCTATTTAATTTTATGTTGTTGTTTTTTTTAATTGTGCATATCTGAGCTGAAGAGGTCTAGGAGCAACATCTCCTAAAAAAAAGTTTGCCCATGCCTGGTGTAGCAGATTGTAGCCTACAGTCCAGAGTGTTTAATGGCTAAAAGTTCTAGTGGAGAATAGTGATCCACCTTGTGTTTGTGAAAACCTTAGTTTCTCTTCCTTTTCTTTATCAGCCCGCAACCACCTATGTTGTTTGATGCACGCTGTGGCTGTTTTCATTGCTACAAACTTTTTAATTAACTTTTACCCTGAGTTCACCCAATGATGTTTCACAGTGCAAATTCTATGCATGTAGAAGGCAGTATTGACATTTATCACTTACAATTCATGGCACTTGATAAGTTAATCAAACAGTCGGGACCTGCAAACCTGTTAGTTTTCCAATGCTGGTAACATGTTTTCCAAGCACACAGTATGTATCAAAGTATAACCCCATAAAAGAGCAACTGCCAATGCCAGAGACCCCATTTTGTACTGTACAAGTGACCAAAAATGTTTGAGTGTAATTTTAACTTTGTCTGTTAGTATGATCAAAAGTCAATGAAAAAATAACCCCTTTGATTGCCCATTCTGTTTAGAATTTGTGATCCTCCTCCCACTGCCATTAGATGTGTTCCCAGGAGTAAGCAGCTGTCTGTTTGCGGGTTGTGTAATAGGAAAGTCCCATAAATTCAGCTCCCTGTTTTGCTTTGTGAACAAATGTCTAACATTTTGGAGAAGGAAAGCAAGTACAGTAGCAGAAGTGACAAAGTGTCCTGTGGCACCTTAAAGACTAACTAAAATTTTAGAGCATAAGCTTTTGTGGGCTAATACCCACTTCG